>VMDO01007088.1:0-94329 GCA_007922755.1 Pedetes capensis | reverse complement strand
TTTTTTTTTTTTTTTTTTTTTTTTTTTTTTAGGATTTGAATCGCCTGTGTCCATTCCTTTCTAGGTTTCAATGTTGATATGGAGAAGTCTGCAGTAATTTCAATAGGTTTTGCTTTATAAGTAATAAGGGGTTTCTATCTTGCTGCTTGCAGGATAGCTTCCCTGGTCTCTAATGACAGCATGCGAGCGATGACGTGTCTTGAGGATGATCTACTTAAGTCGGCCTCCAAAGGAGTCCTGAATGTCTCAGTGGTGTATATATCCATTTCCTACACTATCTTTGGGAAGTTTTCCTTGAGGATCTCCTTTACTAGATTTTGAAGGCCTCCAGTGGATCTTTGTTCTCCTTCAGGGATGCCCTGAATTCTTAAGTTTCATGTTTTCATTCTATCTGAGTTCTCCTGGAAATCTTTCTTTTATACCTTTGTCATTGATTCCATTTCTGACTGTTTATATTTAGGCTCATTTATGGCATCTTCAGATTCAGAAATCCTCAGCTCAGATTCATCCAATCTCAACGAAAAGGATTCTTTAGCCGAGTTCAATTCAGTTAACTTGAATTGAGTTTCAAGGAGAGTTGCTTGTTTTTTCCTTATCATTTCTAACTGGGATGATAGAACGGCTTCCAAGTGAGATACCTTCTTTTCAAGGATTTCCAGGGTGCTTGTAGCATTCATTTTAATTTCTCTTAGCATGTTTATAACCATGACTCTGAATTCCAAATCAGAGATCTCTAAGAATTGAGGGTCCTTGGAGTTATTTGTTGGGGGGCTTTGCTCTGTGGGGCCTTCAGATCCATCCTGCCCCTTTGTGTTTTTTGAAGGTTTACTTTGTTTTCCCATAATATGTTCTGGGAAGTAGAATTTATCTCTCCTGAGTGCGCAGGACTTCTCCCTCTGTTATTCCTTTGTGATTGTGTGGTGCTGAATATCTGGTACTTATTTGAGCTTATAAACTGGGTATATTCTCGGCTTTTTGGTCTGTGTGGTTCTCTCTTTAGTCCACCAGCCCAACTCCAAAGGAGCTAAGGGTTAGGGATGCGATAGATTTTTTTCTCCTCTGTAGGGTGAGAAAAGGGGGGGGATCTGGTGACAGAAGGGGGGAAAGAGGAGGTAGAGGACAGAGGCTAACAGAAATAACTGTCAAAATTAAAATTATGGTTAAGACTTAAGGGTAAAATAATTAATACAAAGACACATATATAGCTTAAGAAGAAGATAAGGAGAATAGAAAGAGGGAAGAGAGTAAACCAAAAAAGGAAGAAAATAGAAATAAAAAAAAGAAAAAAACCTCACGCATACACGCTCCCACCCACATATAAAATCGCTTGTAGTCAGGTGTGATGGTATACACCTGCAATCCCAGTGGCTTGGGGGGCAGAGGCAGGAGGACCACAAGCTCAAGGTCACAGGCAGCCTGCGCAACCCAGCGAGACCCTGTCTCAAAAAGTAAAAAATATGGGTTGGGTGCTCAGCATGGCGGTCCAGCACCTACAAAGCAAGCAGGTGCAAGACCCTGGTTTCAAACCCCCATACAAAACAACAAAAACAAACAAATAAAAAAACAAAAAAAAAACAAAATCAAAAAAAGAAAAAAAAAACCAAAACCATGCATACACTCTCACACACACATATAAAAACACTTGTAGTCAGGTGTGGTGGTGCATGCCTGCAATCCCAGCGGCTTGGGGGGTGGAGGCAGGACGGCCACAAGCCCAAGATCAGAGGCAGTTTACGCAACCCAGCAAGCCTCGGTCTCAAAAAGTAAAAAATATGGGCTGGGGGCACAGTGTTGCGGTCCAGCACCTCCAACTCAAGCAGGAACAAGACCCTGGATTCAAATCCCCATACAAAAAGAAAAAGAAAAAAGAAAAGTAAAGAAAGAAAAGAAAAAAAAAGCCCTTGTATGTTCTCGCAGGTGGAATCTGCACTGTGGACACCCAGTTCCACCGGGTGAAGTTGATATTGCAGGAGGCAGTGCTCCCTCCAGAACTCAGGATGGCAGTGTTTGAACACAATCTGCAGGAGCAGTCTGTCTTAGTCTATAGAGATTTTGCTGATTAAGTAGAAAATGGCAGATTGCCCCACAAGGTCCTGGGTTAAGTGGGATACCAAATGACCAAAGAGATGGTTCCATGAAAAATTCTGTGTCTATTGTATTGTTTGAGAGGCAGTGGAACCTGTGAGGTCCTCTCTGGACTTCTCCCTGTCCCACGTAGTTTGGGCGCCAATTCCCCAAATCAGAGATTTCCAGCCCAAAGCCTATAGCATGGAGGGAATATGGCTGCTATCAGAGATTTTTTTTTAATTGCAGGGCTTTCCGCTCACTTGGGAGACCACTTGGGAGGACCAAATCCTCTTGTGGGTGGGATGATATTCAACCCCCCCCCCCGGAGAGAATCTGTAGCAGGTCTGTCCATGCACGGTGATTGCGCTCAAAACTGCTCTTATTATGTCTAATTGTCCCGCAAGGCTCTGCCAAAAAGGAGTGCTCTGTCCTCGTGGGGCTCAGCCGCCTCTGCAGACCTCACCTTTCTCCACAGTGCAGTGGGATGACTTAGGATCCCCTCTGGTGTGTCTGGGATCCAGGTGTATGTGTGCCCGTATGTCTGTGGAGATTGCGTCTGCACCACTGTCCCGCCACAACAGGAGGGAGGGAGCCACGTTTCAGCTCTGGATGCGTGCCGCTGGCACCGGTTTTCCAGTTCACTCCAGGATTACTCCCCATACCCTCGAGTTTCTACTCTCATGGATCTGATCCCTATTTTCTCTCGTGAGAGACCTACAACAGCCCAGTGTCTCAGGCTGCAGGATGTATGCCACTAAAGATGGTGATTCTGTGTGCCACCTCAAACTGACTCACCCAAAACTTGTAGTTGGTGTCCCGTGGGCAGGGTGACAGTGTGATGTCAAGGTTGTACTCCGTGGTAGGTCTGGCTCCCATGGGTGTGTGTGCGAAGTCCCCTCTGAGTCTCTGGGATTCTATCCCACCATCTGCATGATGGCAAAATGGCGGAATGGTGGTCCTGCTACTGACCTCTGTGTAGCTCCTCCAAAGCCAAATCCTTGATTTCAGTGTTCATCCAGTTTCATCCTCTATCTCGCAATCTAAACTATCACTGTTACTATCTATTCAATGTGAGTTCTAAACCCCTAATCAAGGCTTCCCTTTACTCTGGGACAGAAGGCGCGTGTTATCTGTCCGCCATCTTGCCGCAAGTCCTCGCAACTTACTTTTGATAATAGCATTTCAGTATTTAACACAGAGGGGCTTATACCTTGGATGTCAAAATAATGTTTAGATTTGTCTTCTTTTTTCCATTATCATTTCATGTTTTTCTTCATCTGTAGGTTCAACATAATTTCCTTCCAATGAAAGAATGGATTTCCATGGTGCTTGATACTCTCCTGTTCATTGTGGATAGTCATTACCAACCTAGAGGACAACTTTTTTCCTGCTTTTATCATGTAAGTGTGAAGAATAAAGATATCGATCAGAAAAGCCAACCCTTGGTTTTTCTGACATCAATTATTTACATGAAATCTATGATGTAATATAATAATTCTCAGCTCATGTGTTGGGGAATTTAAAATATGTGCACATGTGTGCATGTATGTCTAAAGAAAACATGATTTTTAGGTCTCATCTCTGCTTTAATTGCTCTGGGATGTGCCCTGGGCATTAGCAATTTGAAAGTGCCTCTAGGTTTTTCTGATGTTAGTCAGGGTCATGAGCTGTTGTTGTAGGATAGACATTGGCTGAACTGTGGGGATGCAGAATTTTAGTCATAGTTGTTTCATTTTAGGGTAAGTTACCAAGAGTGGTTCTATTAATCTCTTTTGACCTTTTCATCCTTATGTATATAATGAGAGTGTTAGGTAGCTAGGTTAGCCATTAATAGGCAACATGGAGGAAAAGGAGATTAAAAATGGCTCCTGCGGTTCTGTCCTGATGAATGAAGCCATTCATTCATGGAAGCACATTTTCAAATGGTTCTCACACCCAGCCCAAGCCCTTAAACCATTTATAAAACAAAGACCCTAGGCCCAAGTCACACTGGGCATCCAGGACTGGTTGCCCAGGGCTGGCATCACACTAGGCATGTTCTAGCTTGCAGAACACTAGAGGAAACATCTGCCCACTTTCTTTTCTGCTTTTCTCTCTGCTGCTTTCTCTTCTTCCACAAGCACTCTCTCTCTTATTTCCTCTCCATTCCTTGTTCTTCTCTTTCCAGCAACCACATGCACGCTTCTCCCTTCTCTCAGGCCCATCATCTTCCCCATCTATCCAAGACACCTTTCCTTCTAAAAGCCAGCTTAACTCTTCTGCTGTCTTCTCATCTGCCCCTGGGGAATAAGAACATCCTTATGCCAATTCACTCAAAGAACACAAGTTTTTCCAACTTCCTCTACAGATCTATGTAAGCTGCTTCTGGTGTCTCTGATTTCCCTGTACTTATTCCTTAAAGATGTACTATCTCTAGTTAACCTTATCTGTACTCTCTACTATAACTTCTGTGTTGGGAATAAATCCTTTTATACGCTGAATATAAGGACTGAGGTTTTTCTACCAGATTCCCTGACCTGTGCTCTGGATCTACCTACTGGCACTCCCCATGTCTCCCCAGTAACAAGAAGATTGAATAATATCCTTTGTGATGATTGAAGCCCTAGCTCCACCCCTTACTAGTTTTGTGACTGTTGACTTGACAATTAGCCTTCTGCATTCTTGTTTAATTGTAAAACAGAAATAAAAAGTAATATTTTGCTGACTCTGAAAGATTATGAGGGTGAGATTATTTAAATTATATAAAAATGGTTTGAAAACATTGAAATATTTTGTAGATACAAAATGGTGGTAGTGATAATAAAAAAGCACCTGTTACCCATGGTCACTCTCTGTCTTCATGCCTGTATTCTTCATAACATTTAAAGCAACATGAAAACACTTTTTGGTTTATTTTTACCTCTGTTGGTGCTTTATTTCTGCATCTATTAGAATTATTTTGTTTGTACCCTATCAGTATCCATTGCTTAGGGAATTATAGTGATCATGGGACAATCAGCTGAGTGGCGGAGGATTATAGTTGATTTGAATAAAAATATAGCCCAGATCATGAACTGTTGCTAAGATCACGAACTTAGCCTAAAATCCATTGCCTATGGTCTTCTCTGTACATTTTGTGCATCTCTGTCCTGCTGTTGGGAGGACCTGGTATGTATTCACTTGGGGGTGTAGGATCTAATGCTAGATTTTTACCCTTACTTGACGATAAAAAACGACTTAACAGATAATGTTGAATTATGGTAAACTGGAAAGTAGATTTTGCTCAAAGGAGTAATTTCTTTATGCTGATTTGTTTAACTTGTTTAGAAGCTTATATGGAGTCCTTTGCAGTAACTATCTGGTTCAGACATTTACCAGAACAGGACATTGTGTGAGATTTCTAATAATTCTGCTTAGTTCTTGCAAACCAATAAGAAAACCTCTTTACTAGCCAGCTCAAGATTGCCTCCTACCTTTGTGATTTTTACATTATTATACTTTTCAAAACCTTATTTCAAAAGTTTCTTCCTTTATTTCTCGTGTCCTAGCAGCTGAATCATTTTGAGTAACATTGTCATGTTGAGAGTGCTATATTGACTAAAAGGACTTAAAGTGTAACTTAGTATGTGTTTGATTTTTATCCTTAAAATACTAGAGCTTAGAGAGCGAATAGGCATAGAATTAAAAACACATTTTAGTGTGCTTTGACTGCCAGGGACAACACCCTCTTTATGGTGTGTCTGAAAATTTAAAATGGATAACAATGAGGAGTGATAAATAGTCTTTCTTCCCCACTTGAGACACATTTACAAATGAATATAATGTCTCATAGAGTTCTCTAGCACGGGATTCTTGTAGAACCTGTTCATATTCAGCCATTCTGTCATTTTATTAGGACTGTTACTCATTTCTTCCCTCATAATTACATATAGGAAGGAGCATATAGAGCTCTCCATTTCATTTTGAATAGCTGGTTATTGCTTTGTAACCAGAGGCTTTTTAGGATTTCAACTTCCTTTTTAATTAAAAGGAATTAACCCCCTGTAGGAAATAATCCATCTACTGGGAAGTGTTCCCACCAAAAATTTTGGGAGATATGCCAATAGATCCTCATGCTGAATTTATACTTGTTTCACTATATTAAACTTAAACACTTTTTTTTTCTGGAAAATACCTAGCTTTCTGGACGTTTATAACATGTCTTGGTGGTTTGTCCACGTTCAGATAGCTTTACTTTTTTTTTTTCAATATAGTATATACACATGGGTTTTTAAAAGCACTGAAATTGTTTCAGTCATTTAGTGAGAGACTTCATTACCTCTAAACATAAGATACTTATGATTTCCATTTCAAATTTAAAAGGGCATCCTTAGTTAACTGATTATTTAATAGTAAGTTGACTGGCAACAAAAGCTATAGCAAACACATTTAGATTTTTAAAATTTTGCCTGTAGTAGGGTCGGATCTAAGAGAAGCTTTTGTGATTGTATTGTGTAGCGCAGTGCTTTTGTGATAGATATGCTTCCTTCATGTTTTAAACAAAAGGCTAACCCCCTGTTTTCTTTCTTTGGCATGTCCTAGAAATCCTATTCTGGTGAAAACACAGCTAGTGCCATTGCCCGTTCTGCTGCCGCCACAGCTTTGTCTCTCCTTGTGCCAGTTTTCATTATCTCTTGCAAAGAGAAGGTTGAGGAAATCCTGAACATGCTGACTGCCAGGTTACCTGGGAAACCAAGTGCTGATGAGTCTCAAGCCGTGCAAATCCACATGGGCCTCGCTTTGGGGATGTTTCTCTCTCGCTTGTGTGAGGAGAAACTCAGGTACAGTTTATTAAAATATCCCTGCTTTTCCTCTGTGTTATTTAGGTGACAGATTTTGCATCCTTACACACACATACTTGAACACTGCATTGGAGAAATGTGTGATTGCTAAACTTTTTGAGATGGGCAAGTTGATCTTTTATTCTCCTTTATGGGAGGTGAATTTGTCTACCTAGAATACTATCACACAGATAACATATTTTAAGGATTGTTATTTAAATTATTGGTTGCTTAAAAATCATTTCATGCTTAGGTGAAAACCCTGAGTACATCTGTATAATAGGCATGAGCAAAAGTCTAATTTTATGGTGCTATAAGTAAAGAAAACCTTTTTTCTTTCTCTAATTTACACATAAAAATAATTGCTGATCATTTATTGATATCCCTGTGAAATGGGAGGAAATAATTGGGGCAATCCTTGTGCCCAAGGGTTGTTGGGTATCACTGAATCACCTGAGAACTGCATGTACTCTGCTTTAAATATTGTTTTTATCCTTTCCTCTGGCCACATTTTAATAATCCTTAAAGAGTCTTAATCTGTGCATATTATACTGCATGCTTTATTCAGTTTGATTGCTCGGTTTTGAACTGCTAGCTTTATCCTTCAGTGGAACTAATGGAATATCAAAGATCCAGGTGGAAAATTCCACTAAATGGGAAAGTTTCCTTGTGCATTAGACATTTTAGGTTTTTTTTGTTGTTGTTCATACTGTTTATTTCATAACAAATGCGGGAATTTTGTATATACAGATTGATTATAGTGTGATCCAACATGAATATTTGGTTGTCATGAATATTTTGATGCTAGTCACTTGGCATTTAGCCCCATTTTCCTGCATTGGAAATAGGATAATAGGGAGAGGCATCTTGCTGTGATTTAGATGTCCTTAAATTTTCCTGATTGACAGAAATTAGTGGTCTAAAAGCAAAAACTGGTGTTTGTATGAGTAAACTGGATGATATTATGCCATATCTAAATAGCCATTTGAAAGTTTGTGTTTGTAATTTACATTGTTTGTACAAACCTGATATGTGAAACTTGTATGAGAATTGCTATTGATCTGGGGAAATAGTATATTTCAAATGATCATTTTCAGCTCCTGAGAACATCTGTCAGATGATCAGGCTGCCTGGCTTAGTCTCTACAATCGTAAATGAAACATGTTCAGAATATTCATTATGCTGTACTCGCTAGCATTAGTACATACAAGCCTCGGTCTGGACGTGAACAAGAAAACTACCCTTTGCATGGGAATTGACTGTTACATATCTTGTATGTATGATAGGACATAAAGTATTTTTAAAGACTTAAAACTTCAAAGGGAATTTTTTTTTCCCCTTTGCTACTATGCTACAAATGGCAGTCTCTCTACCATCTGTGTTCTGCCTCTTTTGGTATCTTTTCAAGCAACATGTTTTACAACTAAAAATGAGCTGTGGCAGTTAATTCTGGGCAACTCATTTCATCCTATATGGGTCTGGCTTCCTTCTTCATTAACTTAGGATGAAATGCTGCTGGTTTTAAGGCTGACAAGCTTGCATTTGTGGCTAATTTAATCATGCTGCCTGGAAAACACTGTGGTGATTCCCCCCAAAACTTGTCCCTTGTTTCTAGATTTTCTTCTACCCTTGTCTATCTGACTTGAATTTGTACCTTCAGAAAATTCTTGGCAAGCTCGTCCCATGGCTGAAGACCCCCAAGATAACTGCAGATTTGAATTTTGCCTAATGTCCTTGTGTTTGATACCATTCTTCTTCTTTGGTCCTATGTATTAGCATTGTAGTCACTAATGTAATTACCCATGACCCCCATTTTCTCTTTGTTTTTTTTTTTTGTTTTGTTTTTTTTGAGCAGAGGAATGTGAAATATTTGCTTGTCTGTATCAATAGATGTCTTACTAGGTATTTTCAGTGTCACAAGATAATGAGATTTTTGGAGAATGTTTCTTTTTTTTTTTTTTTCTAAAATAAAGGTAAGTATTTTGAGGGTTACTGACTCTGAACAGTCAGTGTTATCAAATTAGTGGCCCAAAATGACCTATTAATGGAAATAATGGAAACAGAATTAAAATAATTTTTGGTTCTCAGAATATGAAAAATCACCTTGTAGAAGATAATTATAGCAACTTTTTTTTTTTTTTGCTAAAACTTGTGAAAAGCCTCTTGAATTTAAATTCCAGTCTAGGATTTTTCTAGAAAAGTATATAATTCCAAGCTTGTTGTTTCTGTCATAACCCCAAGTGGATACAAGTATGATCTCATTAGTATTTGTTTAGGATATTTAAGTATATTTTACTCCAGAGAACAACTCTAATAGGACTTAGTAGTTAGTTAAAATGATTGCTTCTGTGTGTGTTTGTGTGTGTGTGTGCGCTTTTCTCATGGCAAAATGTAATCCTTCATCTTGGGAAATATTGTGGTAGTCGTGGTTTGAGAAGCTGTTGCTAGACCTCTGCATGCATGTACACACACACACACACAAACACACACACACACACACACACACACACACACACACACACACACGAGGCCTAGCTACCTTTTAAGTTGTTTTTGTTTTTGTTTTTCAACTATACAAGTCTTATTTCTCACTAAGACAATTACAAAATGCACATCAAGTATTGTGTAAAAGCAGAAAAATGAAAGGTTTGGGATTTTTTTCCTCTTTAAAAATATCTAAGTAAATGAATGCCTGCAGCTATACCATCCTGACTTCCAATCTTGTCAGATCTTGGAAGCTAAACAGGGTCAGGCCTGGTTAGTATGTGGATAGGAGACTGCCTGGGAAGACCAGGTGCTGTAGGCTTGGGAGAAGGACCTGGAGGCCCAATCCTGAAACAATCAGCCCTTGAAAACCCTACGAACTGCAGAGAATCATTGACAATAGTGCTGGGCATGGCACAATGTTGAGTAGTATTTTGTCTGTTGTATGTACAGTCACTATGAGTTGGACTCCACTTGATGGCACCTAACAGGAAGTAAAAGAATAGAACTTACAAACTGCATAATTAAGACATGAAGTCAGAAGTGACAATCTTTGCAAGAAAGAGGCTTGGAATGACTATTGACCATATCAGGTTAATAGGTTATTAAATATTCTATAGAAAATCCCTTTTGCATTCTTAGAAATATTTGGAATTTTAACTTTGGTTTTTACTTTTCAGCGATTTAAAATTTGAGTATGATGAGAAAATTCAAAAACAGGAGTTTTAGGGTTTATTGGTTTGTAAGTGGTTGTGTTTTTCAGACACCTAATTATTGAATAATTTCTCTGACAGTTTATCTACAAAATGAACATATGTCAATCACCAGTATTCCCATTACTTTTGTTTTTTATAAAGAAATGCTGGCATTTCCAGTGGAGTATTGACAGCAAAATATTTTATGTTAAGTACTTTGAACATATGCATGATTATTAACAATTCATTTCCTCTCCTTGGTTATTATCTAGTGACATATCTGGCCAACAGATGAACCTTCTTCTGATGAAGTCTTTGGATGCCCTGGAAAACAGCTGCTTCGACACTGGTCTTGAATCCAAGTATGTTTTTTCCATTTCCTAACAGACATTTAGAGGTTGGTTTCTACTCAGCTGTAAATCTCACCAGACCAGAACCAGAAGATAGGTCTGGATAAAAACTCAAGAGGGTCTTTCTAGTCCTGTACCTCTATGAGTAATCAAGATGAGAACTGAGTAATTTGAGACTGGTTTATCACCAAAAATTAATACACACAGTGCTGTTCCAGGCCACTCAGAAAATGATAGAATCATAAGACCTAGGCTTACTAATTCCTTCTTAACTTTCAACCAGAAAAGCTCTTAAGAAACCAGGTTTTTTGTTTATTTGTTTGTTTGCTTGCTTGCTTGTTTGATTGATTGGAACTGGGAAATTGAACCCAAAGCACTCCATCACTGAGCTGCACCCCCAGCCCTATTTTTATTTTTTATTTTGAGGCAGGGTCTCTTTAAATTTTACAGACTGCCTCTAACCTCAAACTCATAATCCTCCTGCCTCCGCCTCTCAAGTTGCTGAGATTACAGGCATGCACCATGGCATTCAACTTTGACTGTAAATCTTGCATGCTATAGTGAAATATTTACAGATCTGATCTGAATTATTTTGCAGAAAGTTTTTAGTAATAATGATTTTGTTGTTGTTGTTGTTGGCAGTGCTGAGGTCTTAAACCCAAGGCCTCACATATACTTTTCTAAGTGCTCTATTATAGGTGTGTACCAACATGCCTGGCCCAGTGATAATAATTTTTTAAAAACTACATAAATAACAATGTACAATGAGAAATGTACAATGAAATACATGTATGGAAATGTCAAAAAAAAACCTGTAATTAAAGCTTTCAGTACAAAATAGCAAATCATTTTTGTGGCTTAGTCTTTATATAACTAAGGCTTTAGTTTGTCTTGTACTTGTTGTATGAGACATATATTTGGGGACTTGGTTGCATGACTTAACCTTCTTCAAGATCCATTGAAATCATTTGAATTTGATTGGGCTAAGAGAGTCTTTGATGGATGATTTATATTTCCTTGTAAATTTATTGGCTGAGGAATTAAAATGGAAGCAAACATTTGTTATACCATGGGTGCCAACATGTTAAAATTAATGGGTTCTTTTTTTCGCCACAGACCTCATGCTTTTTAAGATTTTTGTCTTTTAAGCTAAATATCTTAATACTTATTTTCTCATTCTAGTAGTGAAAGATAACAGTGATGAAAAGAAATAATCAGAAAAGAATAATTTATACAATAGTAATGTGCATACCTATTTAGTTACACATTTAATGTTTCAACTGGTCTATATGTCTTGTGTGGGTGCATAATATGGTTTTGTTAGGGTTTCTGAAATATTGGAACTATTGGGGACCTATGTTGCACCTTTTTGGACTTCCATTATGTTTTGAAACCTCATATTTGAATTCTCTGTGGTTCATTGTTTCTATGAAACAAAACAGATTATAAGCACTAACTTCAAATTTATTTACTAACTTACCTTTTGCTCTTAAGGACACTGTTAATTCAGTCTTTCCATTTCAGACCTTTAGAAATTTATGATCTAAAGCTACATTCTTATCATCTACACTATTAGGTTCTAACTAGCAAAAGAATAAATGAAGTGGTAAAATAACAGCATGTATAAAGGATTTCATCATTAATGAATAAAATCAGATGTCTACTTGGTAGGTAGTTGTGGGATCTTGACCATATGCAGGTTCAGATTGAATAGGAAACATTGATACTCTCTACCAAGAAACACTTTAGGGATTAAGTAACATCTTAAGAGTGTGGTTT
Source organism: Pedetes capensis (assembly GCA_007922755.1). Taxonomy (NCBI): domain Eukaryota; kingdom Metazoa; phylum Chordata; class Mammalia; order Rodentia; family Pedetidae; genus Pedetes; species Pedetes capensis. The sequence continues at coordinate 82,155 of VMDO01007088.1, read as the reverse complement.
GAATGTAGGGAAAGAGTTTGATAATATGGTTAAACTCTCTTGAATATAGAAAATGATGAATGAGAGGGATAGAGACATTTAGCTGTTATTTGGGTTGAATGAAGCTTTGAGATTTTGAGTCTAATACATGCATTGATATGGCTACCTTTTATAAACAATAAAACTGATCTCTCTCTCTCTGTCCTCCCCCTCTCTCCCATTTTCTTCTTCCTCCCCTCCCTCAAGATGTTTATCATACCTATAACTCAGGATATTATAAAGTTGGGAGAGGGGGTTGCAATTAAAATGCTACGAACTTTCAGCTAGTTGGAAAAGTCAGGAATAACTTCATGTATTGTCACAATTAGCTTTCAGGAAAGTTGTTGGAATATAAGGAGATCTATGGGGATAACCGGGTTATCCACCGTATAGGTTTTTATGTAGGGCTAGGATTTAGCTTAGTTGGTAGAGCACTGCTCTGCAGTCTCTGAGGTCCCGAGTTCCATTCCCAGCACTGCAAAAAAATGGGAGAAGGACATGGCAATCCACTCCTGAGGCAATCCTGAAACAGCCATTGAAAACCCTATGAGGGTTGCTATGACTCGCACATGACTTGATAGCATCTAACAACAACAGGTATTTATGCACTAAAAAACTTCACATATCTAAGCATATTTAACTTTAAAATTTATTTTTATTATTAATAAGATTCTTATTTCTTCATTCTCTGTCTTGGTTCTTACCGTCTTAATAAATAATTATATTTGGGAGAGAGAAGGGTGGTCATTAGAAGCCTTCTGTCCATTTCCTGAAAACTTGCTTATCTGTCAAAGCCCAGTTAAAAGCTTAGGCCCTTCAAGAAGCCTTTCTGTCCCCTCTAAACTCCTGTTATTCCTACAGTTAATGAAGCCTAATATTTTCTCGTTCCTGATGCTTTGTGGCTGTCGATTCTATGGATGTGTTTCTGCCTTGGTCCCAGGTGCAACTGATACTTATTGAGCAGCCTTGTACTGAACTAGGCATTTCTGTTCTCATGTATGTAAGTCCTTATCGCAAGCTAAATATGGTGCCACAGCAGGAGTCGTCATCAGTTTGGTTTATAGGTAAACAGAGTCTCCTATCTGAGACTCTTTCAAGATCACATGCTTCATAAATAGCAGATTTAGGAGAGAAAGCTAGGGCATCTGACTTCAAAAGCTTTTTTTTTTTCTTCTTTTTGCTTGCATAGCACAGTGTGGAGAACACATTTCAATAGCAAGAAAGCAATTTGACAGTGATAGGATGGTGGTGTGTTTTTTTGTTGTTGTTGTTTTGTTCTGTTTTGTTTCTGACATGCTAGTGCTGCTCACCATTCAAAAAAAGAAAAAAGAAAAAAGAAAAGAGAAAAAGAAAAAATCTTTTTTCTGTCTTTTTAACTAGGCCCAAGCCTGAATGCCTGTGTAATGACAAAGTACTCCTCTAATGAAACTGCAGGAGTCTAGGGCAATCCTCCCTCCAATGAAATAGTGGAAGCATTACTAGAGGTGGTTAATAGGTCTGGGAGCATGCTACCTCAAGTGATAGAATTCACCCAGAGCAAATTCACCAAGCTTACCTGATTTAATGGATGTGGCCCTGCTGAGAAAGCTGAGCACCTGGGCTGGCTTGTTTGCCTGGTTCTATCACTAACATTTTGCTGCCATCTAGTGGTAGCTGGCTTGGCATTGCGGTCCTTATAGCCCTGACTGTCCTCATGCTATCCATCAACCACCTGAACTTTGGTTAATTACTATTGAGCTTTTACAAATACAATAGCATTTGTGTAGCACTTTGTAAAGGGCAAAGAGCTATACAAATGTTAACTGTTATTAGAACTAATTATTAGATGGTCTTGTGCCTAATCTGCAGGATCACCAACAATGAGCTAGGGAATTCAAGATTCGTCCCTGGTTAATTTTGAAAATATATCATTATATCTGACTTGATATCACAACACAAATATCAGAATTGCATAGATTTTCAGGGTTTCTTTTTATTGGTGATATTTTAATATACTCTGATAAGAGATTCAAATAAGTAATGATAGGACATAGAATTTTTTAATTCAGATTTTCTTTATAATTTGTTAGCATTCTTATAGAATGTTTATGCTAGCAATTCCAAAGGATCATTTTATATCTAATATTATAATTTTTTATTTCATCTGTTAGAGACATCACTATTTAACTCCTTTTTGTTTTCAATAGATGGAAAGATGTGAAAGTTACCTCTGCCCAGATCACTCTTGGTTTAAAGCTGGTAGGCATATCAAAAAGGACCTAAAGTGAGGCAAATGTGTGGAAATGGTGAGATAATAACCTAGAGTAATCTTTAAGATTTAGGACAAAAACAAACACATTAAAATGTGAGAAGTTTGAAAATTAGAATAAAGCTTTTGGAATAGCTTTCTATATGTACTAGAAAATTGAGAAATAATAGAAACTATTTAGATGGTCAACTGTTGCTGACCCTCTATCATTTATTTTAGCACATGCATATAAAGAGTTAGGTAATATATTCATGTATTATTAGCCAACATTGTGGCCATGAATAGAATTGTAACCTTGCCTAAGGATGAAAATAATTGCCACTTCCTCCCTCCTTTTTTATGTGTATCTTCTGTCCACTCTAGACTCTCTTAAAATTCTTCATTTATTCAGTTCTTCAGTGTTCTGTAAATATTGGTTGATTGCCTTTATGTATCAAGTAGTATACTAGGTGCCATTGATACTGTAGTGACAAAAAACAGAAAAGGTACTCCTGAAACTTTCAGGTTAGGCAAGAGATAGAAATTAAGCAATCCCTCCCCCAAATAATCCCCATCAGAATTTATGATTAAACTTCCAGAAAGTAAATTAGTACAGGGTGCTGTGGGAGACTATTAAAGAGGTTCCCTGAGGAAGTAACATTTGAAATCTTAAGCACAAATAGCAATTACATAGTCAAAGGGAGAGCAACAGTCAAATTTGTCAAAATATTAATCAAATTAAGTCTAATTATATCTTTAGTCTAATTCTGTCAAATTTTTATATGCATCAGTATAGAAAGGAAAAAAAATTCCCTGTGGATTCTAAATTGAAAGAAAGTCTTTACATCTCCACACTAATCAAGAGTAGCCTTTCCTTCAGACATGTAATTTATCTCAAAGCATGCAGTGTTTGGATGTTAGATGTTGATTTAACTGGTTGGAAATGCATTATACTAGTTGAGCTTGTTAAGTTTATGTAAGCTGTAACTGCAGTTCTGCCTGGCTAATGATGGATGATTACTGGAGTAGCTTCTTTACAAAGAATTTCCTAGTGGCAGATTGTTATGCAATGGAGACTAGAAAACTACACTTAAGAGATGTTGCCTTCTGATAGGCATCCTGTCATGACATCATGCAGGGCACCAAAAAGGGTCTTCAGCTTGGCAGGTGCAGCAGAAGGCTGGGAACCAAAAGTCCCCTTGTTTCAGTTGTACCCTGCTAGAAGCTGTCTGTGTGACCTTGAGCAAATCCTAAAGCCTGTCTATCCTTTTGCATGTCTCCTATCAGATGTGGATGCTCTGTTTGTACCGAGGTGTTGGGGCCCTAATTAATATGTTCATATAATGATGAGAAGGTTCTTGATGCCAGCAAAGGGTATAGATGGCATTTAAGAGAAAAATGACATACTGATGTGAGAATATGTTACTGGAGATATACTCTGGAATGTCTCCTAAAGCAGCATATGTCGTGACAAGAGGCAAATCCACCCAGAGCCAGGATGAATTCTGAAAAACTCAGCACTTGCTCTAGTTAAATAGCAACTTTGATGGTTAAAAATTTTAAAAAGTAAAAAAATTGTCACATCTGCATTTTCTTATCATACTAACTTGAAGTTTTCTGAGGGAACAATTCTTTTAAATGGTATGTATTCTTTCAAGAGAATTCGGGCACAAAGCCCCAGATTCCAATTGAATTGTCACATGGGGTAACTTTTGACAAGCCTGTCATTTGTCCATTTTCTCTTCTGACCCAGTGGTACTCTGAGAGATCAGAGGGGAGAGAAGGATTAATGTCATTGTGCACAGAAGAATACACAGTTTCCTTAAGAAAGAAATTCCATTTGTTGAAGTTGACTAGGAAACATGAAGCACTTAGCAGTACCTCATAATCGTGCTTCTCATTGATCCCCGCTGGTATTAGTCAGATGTCCTCGCCTCATATCTTGCAGTTTAGCCTTTTCTCTCTTCATGCAGATAATCATAGTATACTCATATAGATGGGAGGAGAGAGGACTATAGCCTTTCTGTCAAGGCAGAAATAGAGCTATTTTACATCTGTGCTCATCAGAGTTTAAATCAAGCTGTTTTGTGTTTTTGTTGGTTTTATCCAGTGGGTACACAGTACTAGCAGGGGCCTTGGCTACCTATTTTGATATAAAGTTTGCCTGTTGAGAGGAGAGATGGGTATATCTGCCAAGAATCATAGGGCACACGTCTACACTAGGTAGAAGAATTAGAATCCGGTCATCCCACCTTGGATTTCAAAGTACCGTACATTCACATGGTAAGTGAAGAGCAATTATGTAGGCTTATGATTCTAACACCTCTTTTTTTTTTTTTTTTTTTTTGCATCAAAGTACTGGCTGTATATTGGGAGTTGGACTAGTTCTGTCCCTCATGAGCCACAGCAGCCAAATGGAGTCCCGAGTTCATGTGGCAGCATCGCTTCAGAAGCTGTCCACGTACCTAGATGACAGTGGGAGCCAGAGCAGGACGTTTCAGGAGGTAGGAGATGAGGTTATGTTTGTCTTCCCTTTGCTGTCTTTTGTTTTCTTCTTGCGGATTATTTTCTACTTTTCATATTTCTGTAACCCTGTAAATTAAAGTCTTCCTCAGTTTTACCTGTGAGAAGGAGAAAATCTGAGTGGCAAGCCACGTATATTAGATCATGAGGTTTTCAAATTGTGCAGCTGTACAAGTCAACTTAGACTCAAATGTGGCATATGAGATAAGAGCCCTTTGTGAATACAAAAACCTAAGTCAGCATCACTAGAAGGCACTTTCTAAGAAGAGCTGCAATTTCTGGAAGGAGGTTAAATGGAGATTTTTTAGAATTGTGCTCAAGCAAAATGTAACTTTTTTAAAAAGCCAGAAATAAGCTTAAGAAGCTGCAGATTGAAAGGCATTTGATTTTTTAAAGTGCCAAATAGCGTGAAAAATTATTGAAGGAATTCCATTTACCACACTTAATGCAAAGAGTTTTCTGTTATGGCACAAAAATATGCAGAATTGGAGTTCCTGTGGCCCAGCCATGTGTGCTAACCATGTGTAGAGGGAATGTTTTAGGCATGTGTCGTGCCTGTCTTTGTTGTCCCCAGGTGAAGCTGATCTGCTTGGGCTCTGCTTTGGGAGAGCAGGGGATGACCTCATGGCCTGACCAGATTCTCCCTCTCATTAGAGCAGATTCTGTTTTATCCCTGCCTGCAACAAGAAGCCCATGAGCTATTGATGGGTATATAATGGCTGCTGTGTTTCCCTGCACAGCTCCTCTGCTTTCAGCAATAGGACTTGTTGAATTGGTGAATTTCTTTGGGGCACAGAGGGTTGAAGTTTTGTCCTAAGACATGCACTACATTTCCATTTTTAAAGTAGGGTAGAGCACGATTTAAAAATGCATATTTTTTCAAGCCAAAGGAGAAAAATCTTGTGACTGAGGGGCCATTTGATTAATAAGTGAAAACAAAGTTTTAATAACTGATGCATCTGTCTGCCTCCATGTTTTGATTTATAAGGGCTTAAGCAAAGCAGTTTTGTTTTTGTTTCCCCGCTGATGTTTTATTATCTAATTTCTACCTTAGAAACTGCTTACAGTTTTCAAGCATCAATCAGCACTAGGAATTGGGTTTTCTACTTTATCTTAATAGCATCCTTATAGGGAAGGGTTTTGTCGTGAAAACGTGAGGTAGCATCAGCAGGAAGAGGACAATTAGCTTTGACTTGCAGAAGTCACTCAGGTTGAGTGACTTGCTTAAAGTTACTTAGGTAGTAAATGATCAGTTTTGAGACATATGTCCTGGTATTGTCTCCACTGCCAGTATCCTCTTTATTAATAGTTTATATATTTATATTTTATTCATTTACTTATTCATGCATTCACTTAAGTTTTCACACCAGTGCAATGAAATAGATAATATAACCCTATTTTGCACAATTTAACTCCTAAACCCGCATTCCTGTTCTGATCGTCCTCCATTTCTTCTCCCAGAGAATCTTAATGTGGCTGTGTTTCACTGTTTTGCATTTCCTGTCCTGTTGGGCCTTGGATGGAGTGCATGGCAAATAGTAGTAGCCACCGCTGGTAACAAACTATCTTCTGCCATTGGTGCCTGCTATACTTCTGCATGATGTGGGGAGGAAGCTTTTTGATTTAAAGATGTAGGTTTGAATTCTACTTTAGTCAGATAGCTATTTGCAAATGAGCCTCCAAGACCCTATCTAAGAAATAGAAATAACAAAATCCTTCCCGACATTGTTAGGAAATACTCTAGTATAAATCAGGTAGCAAAACAGTGCCCAGTCTGTGGTAAATGTCTTTGAATTTATTTCTTATCCTGGGGAGAAGTTTGAAAGAGCATCTGCATCAACTAAGCCATGCTCTTTTATTTTGCATCATGAAGAACATTTTTCTGCTCTTTTCTTCTTAGGTCCTCGCCTACACGCTTAGCTGTGTGTGTACATCAGCGTTCAGTGCTGGCATTATTGAGGCTGTGGAGGCAGAAGATATTATGAGCAAGCTTCAGCTGTTAGTGGAGAACAACCAGCAGGTTGGAATGTGTGCCCTGATTGCTTTTCTCCATGGGCCTCATGCTGCTGCTAAGTGCCGTTCTCCTACTTACCTGAATTAAATGATGATGGGGTATTTTTTTTGTGTCTGGAACTGAGAAGCTTCTACATATTCTCTCCTCTCACCACCATAGCCAACAGTTATAGATGTCTTTTCCTCACTTTATCCATGGTCTTCTGTGGACATTTATTTTTCTCTGAGAGACTATTGATGGGCATTTTTTTTCTCTACATCCATTGCTCTATATTTATAAAATCTTAAAATATATGGCTAGGGAAATAAGAGTTCCAAAAATTTGTAAAGGTGTCATTGCATAGAGAACTCTGATAAAGTAAAACTTTAGCAAATTCAAGGCAGAAGATCTGTGCTTATAAGTGAATAAGTGTGGAAATAATTAAATATTTATAAACTTGTTAGGTGCCATCGAGTCAGTATCTGACTCATAGCGGCCCTCTGTACAACAGGGGAAACACGATTGTCAGTGCTTCTCTGCTGTTCATAGGGTTTTCAATGGCAGATTGATCTTTTTGGGAGGGGGTTGCCAGGTCCTTCTCCCAAGCCTACAGATTCTGGTGTTCCGAGGCGGTCTCCCATCCAGGTACTAACCAGGCCTGACCCTGCTTAGCTTCTGAGATCTGACAGGATCGGATGCCACAGGGCTACAGCTGCAGGCATTTATAAACTAAATACCCTTAAAATGGTCCCTCTGAAATATTATTCAGCCTAAGAAAGTAAGCTCTGACATTTGCTACAACGTGGGAGAACCTTGATTTCATTATGCTAAGTGGAAATAAGCCAATCACAAGGGAAGTACGGTATGATTCAACATGGTAGAGACAGAGTGGAATGGTGGTTGCTAAGGGCTGGGGAGAGGAAGGAATAGAGAGTTACTGTCTAATAGGTGCAGAGTTTCTGTTTTTCAGGATGAAAAGAGTTCTGGAGATGGTTGTATGATGATATAAATGCACTTAATGCCATGGAACTAGTATTCATGATAGTAGATTTTATGTGTATTTTATGACAATAAGGAAATGAAAAAAATCTGTCTAATTGTAAATGCCATAGAATCTGTCCAATTGGACTTACAACAATGAAAAAAAAAAAAGGGGGGGGGTTTCCAAAGTCTTAGTATTGGCCATAATGGGTTATTGCAGGACTCACTGTTTTTAAGCTTTTAACAGTATTGTTTCTATTTTATGATTCTGTGCCTGCTCACTTACATTCAGAATGTTTTACATGCTTGAACTAAGTTGCTCAGTTGTACAGTATTACTTTTCTAAAATAAACTACTCACTGCAGCTGAATTCCTTGCAATTAGGCTCTTTAGTTTCTATTACCAACCAGTCTAGATTTTAAAAGCATCTGTACATTTCTGATTTTCAGATAACAAAGAGAACTTGTAAGTAGGAATAGAAGCTCCTAGAAATTCTTACTTTGCTATAAATATAAACATTCTAATCTTATCTTTTTTCTTTCTCTCATCCCTGTTTTTATTTATACCAGACTTCAGGTTTTGCTCTGGCATTAGGAAACATAGTTCATGGTTTGTCTATGTGTGGACATGGAAAAGCTGAAGATTTGGGCAGCAAACTTCTCCCTGGCTGGATCAAAATTGTTCTAGCAGAGGTAGAGGTCACCTCCTGGGTGCTATTTTATATTTTTATAAAGGAAAACGAACTACTTTATTGGATCATTTATGGGAGCTGCTAAGATATATAGCTTAACAATAAAAGAACAGGCAATTTCAAATGAAAGAGAAATGGGCACTTTTAATCCCTTATAAATAACACATCCTGTCAACTATTATAGCTTAAAAAAAAAAAAAGAAGCTGGCTACTTTGCCAGCATTTTAATTGTAAAAATTGTGGTGTTTTGTAAAGTAAAATAAAAGAAGAAACTGTCTATGATCTAACAAGCTTAATCTATTTTAGTCTTTGCCATTTTTGGATCACTCATATAGGTTATGTTGATCCTAGAAATTTAGTACTTTTTTGACCATTTACTTCTCTATGCAATAATAAGTTTTATAGAATTCAAACTCAAGGAGTATTTTGCTCTTGATAAATTTTTATACTTTTCAGGGCACTCCCACAATGCTTTGTCTGGCAGCTCTTCATGGCATGGTGGCTTTGGTAGGCTCTGAAGGAGATGCAATGCAGGTAAAGAAAGGAGCTCTGTTGATGGGAAGGTGTTTCAATGTGTACATAGCTGTGGCAAGAGGAGAATAAACATTATCTTAGTATGGGATCCTGGTGGTAGTTATACTAGGCTTTTCAATGCCTTGCTGTATAGAAAAGTGCTCTTGACCAAGAATTCTTTCTGTAGAAATTGGTTCCTTGTTTTCTTTGGCTTGTGGGGATTATACCTGGTTAGCTTAGGTGCTTTCCACAAATTTCTCTGCCTGAGGAAAGTGATTAAATGATAAGAAATTATTAAAATTATTCACTAAAAACTCTAATTTGCATCTGTAATGTTTAAGTTTATATAAGTTTGTTTGTGTAAGTATTCTTTCATAATGTAACTTCAAAATGTTTTCGCAATGATCATATGTATGTGTAAGTCTATAAGTAATTCTAAAGTTACTCCTTTGTTCATACAGTAAAAGTTTATTGAGTAACTGCTATGTGTCACACTGAACTGATGCTAAGAAATCAATGATAAAGCATCAGCCCTGCCCTTCACGTGCTCATAGCTTATGTGTTTGAGATATAAGGACATATGATAGATTATTTGATAATTAGATGATTGCTCATGCATTGGGAATACAATTATTTACTTTGGGGGAGAGTGATGGGTATTTCTCCTTGTTCTTTCAGCTGAAGTCAGTAGCCATCCAGACTTCTCATTTTCAAGGCAAACTTAATGAAGTCATTAGAACCTTAACTCAGGTAAGAAGAGGAATTTGAAATCCGTAGATGGGAAAACAGATATTCTTTCCCCCCTGCCCCTCGCTTTTTTTTTTCTATTATAATATATAAGATATTTTACCTGGAAAATGCTGAAATCTTTGGTTTTCCTGCTGAGTTCAGGGAGCATTTGGGAGTGACGTACAGTCCTATATTCACTGACAAACATACCTTGCCGCTGGATAAAAAGAAAGCGGTCATTTTTGAGTTAAGTTGGTATTGATTTCCATTAAAAATTAAAACCTGAATCTGTAAGGATTATCAGACTGTTAGGACAAGAAAAAATGGAAGATGAACAAAGGGCAGGGAAGACACCCAGGGAGAATGGTCAATCCACACTGGTTCAGATGTCATTGATTAAAGTATTTTGGGTTAGTCATTGTCATTGTTATTCTTGGCAAAAGAATAAATATATTCATATGCTAAGAAATATTATGTAAGATTTTTATTTAAAAAAATGACTATATTCCTTACATAAAATTTAAAAGTACAGAATGGAAAAAGCTGAAAAAATATCACTTGTGGTCTTGCAAACCTGACATAATTGCTAGGGATATTTAGTCATATTTCTTTTCAAGCATTTTTACTTTGTGTGCATAGTTGGTGTTCTTACTGTATACAGAACTTTATATCATACTCTTCATTTAACATACCTGTTTTCATCCTTATAAAACATAACTGATTATAATACCTACCACATAAAGGAGTTTTGGTAATTCTTGCTTTAAAAGCAGACATAAATCTCTGACAGAAGAAACTTTTTTGCACATACAAATATGAATATGCTCAAAAAAGAACTCTCCTTAAACTTAAGTTGCTATAACTTGAGAGAAAACCTCTAAATGAAAACTGTTATTTAAAAATGCTTGTAAATGATAAAGCAATAACAGAGCACATATAGAAGAGAAAAACATAATATTTCCTTCCATTTTTACTGATAGTTTAGTCTTACATAACCTTCCCCTCTTTACCACATTGTGGATTTTCTTTTACCATTTTTTGAAAATTCCATTAAGACCAATCTGACTCAGTGACACCTGTGTAAACCAGTAGAATTTTCTGTCATTATTAGTCGACTGATTGAGTCGTTCATTCAGCAAACACCTGTAGAGCACATATACGATTCAGGTCTAGTGTATGAAACACATGATATCATATCTTGTCATACTTCTCATTACCATGCAAGCCAGTACCTTATAAAATATTAGTGGCTTTCTGTGGGGGGCCATTTTGAATGAAGCTTGGATCTTTCCCTATCATTGAACTACTGCATTTTCATCTATAGGTCATCAGTGTGTCTGGAGTGATTGGTCTTCAGTCAAATGCAATATGGCTTCTAGGACATCTTCATCTATCTACTCTGTCCTCAAACCAAAGTAGAACCTCTGGTAAGATGATAGTCATAAAACACTAATGCTGGAAGAAGGACTCACTGACTCAGGGTTTTGTACTTGTTAAGGGCATTAATGTTCACAACAACCCTTGGTGGTGGGTATTACCACCTCTTTTTTATATCAACATGAAGTGGGATACAGAGAGGCTTCCTGACTTACTTAAGGTCATGTGGCAGGAGTGGTGGTTGGAACTCAGATTTGTTGGCCTCCAAACCCTGTGCTCATTTATGTGTCCTCTTTGCTTTCTTCCGAGGATAGTATCAACATTCAGTCTATCCCCAATATTTTACAAATAAAGAATCTGAGGCTCAGAAAGATTATATGACTTACATATAGAGTTAGTTTACTGACAAATGGAAAAATAACCCAGGTCCTTGAAGCTTGGAGCAGATTTTTTTTTTTATTTTACTAGATGTAATAGTCTTATCTTTCATTAAAAAGTTTCTTTATCTATGACTGGGTGTTTTTCTGACCATGGTTTTGTAAAAATAATCACCTAAGTAAATCTAAAGATAGGCACCTTTTTGGGAATTTACATCCTATGTCTTAATATAACAAAGCTTTCTCTATTTGTAGCTTTTTGATAAAAGCAGTGAAAAATATTTACAATCTTCATATGGTTAATCTGTATTTGTACTTGGAGATCTTCTGGGGAAGGCATCACTGTTAATGTATCTGCTCCTTGTTCTTTATAGAATTTTGACCTGCTGGTTTTCTTGGACCCAGGCCACAGAGCTTCAAGTGCCAAAGATTCCTCCCAAAAGATTCCTTGTTAAACTTCGTTTCATTTATCCTGACAGGTAGTTCACTGACAGCAAAACTATTAATGTGCAATAGCTGCAATTAGCATTTCCCTTGCTTCACTCACTCTGTAGCTATAGAAATAGGACATTGATCCACAGCCTTCCCAACATAATGAACTTTAGACAGCAGGAAATTATATTAAAATGGGGAAAAAAAACTTAGTCATATTGGAGACCCCTTGGTAATGCTCATTTTGAAGGTCATTGTCCTGGTAAAATAGCACATTTATCTCAGGCTTTTGCTTTTCCATGGTGTCCTTTAATTGTCTTATTATGGATAACTTGGTCGAGGCCACATACTCAAATCAGGTAGCGGTGAATCATTTAATACCCAGGTTCTGTGAAGAAAATGATTGTGCGTCTGGAAAAGTACAGCTACTTGTTCCTGATGGAATTTTCCAATTGAGCCATTTATTGCAGTGAAAACCATCTCATGAAACAATTATGGGAGACTAGGAGAAAAAGGATTTAGGAGACTCTCAGGACTCAACTAGCATAAATGTCACTGCCTCACCAGGTCAGCAGCCACAACTAGCATAAATGTCACTGCCTCACCAGGTCAGCAGCCACATCGGGTTATTTGCACATGTTGGTCACTTAGAGGTCTCTGCCTTAAGTAAGACACTGGTGTTGTTAATACTGGTTGTTGAATTTCCATGCTTTATGTATCTGACTCAGAAGTTCTAAAGTGGCTCCAGAACAGTGGTCAAGGCTGAGAAGCCCAGTAAAGTCCTTGCTAACCTTGAGGAGGTCACTGGTTTCGAGGTTATGAACGTGACAACATGGAAAGGATTTTTTAAACTACTTCTCTCAAGTATTCATCCTCTTTGTTTTTTCTTTTGCAGCCTCTACCAGATTTGTCACCATTTTAGATTCGCCTGTGTGGCTTAAGTGATTACTTCAAGGCCAGTCACTTAACCTAATAGAATTAGTTGAAGCCAACAGAGTATTGTGCTGAGATTAATGGCATAAACATCTCCGCTTTGTCTCTAGGTTGATATGGCAGCATAAGATCATTATCTCTCCTTCATTAGTCCTGCCAAGTTCACTGGTTAATTTGATCATTTTCTATCTCCACAGTTCCTACTGACTATAGCTATTTGCCTGAAAGCAGTTTTATTAGAGCAGCCATTGGCTTCTTCGTTACAGGAGGAAAAAAAGGCAAGTGAGCACATTTCTTGAATTTAATCATTCTTTCTGCATGTTAAATAAGTTTGTGTGCCCTAAGTATGTCTCTGTATAATTAAACAATACAAATCTGAAAAGGTGAGTATTTTCTTCTGCTAAACCATCTATTTAACTTATCGGACCAGGTGAATCACCAAATAATTGGTATATAAACATCTACATTGTATAGTCTCATGGAAGCACTAGGTCTCATCCTGAGTGGTTGGTTTTTTGAAGATTTTAACTGTCCATTTAGCCATTTTCAATGTACCATATATTAAACACATGTGACTTTTCCTTTCAATTTCAAGTGGCTGTGATCTAAGGAGAGAAAACATACCTGGGTATGATGTGTATCCCAAGACTGACTGTGTTAGAAGTAGGTATCATCTCTGCACCTATGGGTTCATACTGTGTTGTTGTAGTCACTCACTCTCGTTCCTATTTTTAGTCTGTGTTCTTTTTCTCTGCACATTGTTTGTTTCTTTGTGATTCTGTGTTGAGCACATCCATGTTCGAGCACATGCAGTTTGAAGACAGAGATTGAGTGCCTTTTGTTTTAACAGTAATCAGAATAATACCTGTGAATTATTGAAGAAGTGCTCTTTAATGATATACATGTACTTTCTGGAGTTGTGGGAAAAATGGATTAGAACTGAACATGTTCTGGCTCGGTCACCAGCTTCATCATTGTAGTATCTTTCATCATAATGTAATTCTTTCATCAGTGTTTGGTAATTTCATTTTTTCTTGGCTGGGTAAAATCAGTGCTGTATTATAGCAATACCACTGCAATTTGGGAAAGACAAATGTTTTAAAATTAATTAAAATGAAAAACTAGAAGTCTGGAGGAAGCAGTTTGATTAATGAAGGTCATGGAAAATAAAATCTTACCATTGGAAGGGAAGTGGAAGGTCATATTGTCTGATTTCCCCCTGGGTACTGTCATCAATGGAGCTTCCAGATTATGAGCTGCTTTCATTCCCTGGAGACATATTCCTGTAGTTTCTGGGGTTCTAGAGCATATGCTATTATATTAGCATGGTCAGATAGCGTTATTTACTTTTGATTTTCCTCAATAAAAATTGATATGATTATGTCATTCTTGTACTATATATATATATATATATATATATATATATATATATATATATATGTTACATATAATGTGGAAATTCATTTAATGGTTTTATTGCTATGAATTAAATCAGCTTAAAATAGATATAATAGAGATATATTCACTAGTAAGTAATTGAATTTTCACTAAATGAGCATCTAAAGTTTCCATGGTGAGAATAATGTTAAGACTATATATTTTTGCTACTTTTTTTAATGAGATTGCCCATTGTTATTTCATAAAAATTTTAAATGATTTTAATGTGAGATATTTCCATGAGAAATGAAATTAAAACTCTTAGGTCAAATGCAACTCTTTTTTTCTTTCCTAGTAAATGTCGTTTGGGCTCCCTAGGTCCATATTTCTTGGCAGAAATGAGTTTTCTCTGAATCTTATAGGGAGTTCTTGGTGAAATGTGATGTTTTCATGATTATGCAGTCAGCACAATAGGAACTGTTCTGCTCTAAGGCTGAAAAATAAGATGAAACTGGAATTGCCATTATGATATGCAGTGTTGCTAACAGCTGTTTTAAAACAGATTATTGAAGTATTTAAACAATGTATTACCAATTGGATTTTTGGCATTTTCAGGTTGTGGGAGAGGGCTGCCTTCCTGTCAGGTTTTCTGCCTAGATTCAGAGGAAAATCTATTCATCCTTACACATTACTAATGATGACCCCAGAAGAGTGGGGGCCGTGGGAGGCTGACCTCCGCCTCCAAAGCCCATTTACAAAAACAAAACCAGACCCTGCTCTATGGGACTAAATGGGATGGCCAAAAGCGGAGGTGTGCATGCAAACGAGCGTTTTCTTCTTCAATATGCCCAGCTCATTTGAATTTTAATAACTCCCTTCTGAAGCTGCTTTTGAGTTTAAATGTCTGGATGTCACTCACCAGAGCCCAGTGTGGCTGCTGATAGGAAGGATGACAACTTTGGTGAACTCTGTTGAAGAAAACATGGTTTCAGAGAATAAAAATCATGTTTGACACAAGCAGAAGATAGCACATTTCAGGGATGTCATGGTTTCGTGCTTCTCTGTGCTGCTTTTAACTTTGATAACTGGCAAGAGGTAAAAATGTGAAAGGTTATGCTAGGATGAGATTGTGTGTCTTGGTTCCTCTTACAGCCAATTGGATTTGAGGTAGTGAACATATTAGTCTGCTCTCTGATACATAGGGATTTTCTCACCTTGGATACTCACTTTAATACTTGTGTGATAGAACATCCAAGGTGTTCACAACATCCCTGATTTCATTGTTGTTGTTGTTGTTAGGTGCCACTGAGTCGAGTGCGACTCATAGAGACCCTCGGAAGCCTACATTCTAAAACCATATCACACAGGTGAAATTCTTTCAGTTAAAAAAAAATCCAGCTCATGGTTTTGACTGCAATTGGACTGCAATAACTGTTTTTTGTATACCAATAGCCCTGGTCTTCTTGTATCAGATGTGTTATTGTATTGTATTATTGTGTTAACCTTTGTCATCATCATCCCCTACTCCTGTGTTTGTCACTTCACTATGCAAGCCTTAAAATCTTGGCTCCTTCTATCATGGGATTATTGTTTTCCCCTGATGGTTTCTAATATTTAATTTGTATTATTTTTCTTTCTTTTCCACTCACTTTCCTCATTTCTGATTTATGTTTTCTTAAGCTCATATCATATTCAGATTTTATCAAGATTTTATTCCCTCCCTCTTGATTTTTTTTTTGTTGTTGTTTTTGTGTGGTTTTGTGTTTTTGTCATTGTTTGTATGGTTTTGTTTGTTGGTAGTACTGGAGGTTAAGCCCAGGGCCTCATGCATGCTAAATGAGCACTCCACCACTGAGCATCACCCCAACAACCACTTTTTTCTTATTTTTAATTTTTCAGACAGATTCTTGATAAGTTGTGCTGGCTGCCTCTATCCTCAAGCATGTGATCCTTTTGCCTCAGCCTCCCTAGTCACTGGGATTATCATGGTGCCCAGCCTATCCATTTCTTTTATAGAACATTTAAAACATATTTAAAGCTTAATAAAATAATTTCTTTCTGAAGGTATTCTACATAATAGGATTATTTTCATTATCATTCTATTACTGGGGAATGTGACTATCACTTTCTAAGCTTGTATTTTTCTGCTAGGCTTTGAAGTTCACAGTAAAGAGTATTATCTAGGAAAGTATATTTAAATCCATGTAATACAGTAATTATGAATGGTATTTCCTTCTTAATATGAATTCATGGTCAGTAATCTGTGTGCCTAAGTATTAGGCTTGCTCACAAGTTATCTATAGGTATATTCTCAGTCCTTTTTGGACTTTTATAATGAGATATAATTGTTGAGAAATAATTGTTGAGAATTAGTGAACTCTGAATGGAGAACAAAAGATATGAGAAAATTGTCTATTTTTATGAAATTACGGATTTGGTTGCCAGGCTTGTGTATCATTTTTGAATATTTGAACTTAGTAACATTTTACCTATACACTCTTTAAAATGTTATTAGAAATGAGTACACATGTATCGCACTAAGTTAAAAAATGATATAAAAAGAAAATAAGAATCTCCTATAATATCCCCACCCACAGATGGCTTCTGTGGACACTCTAATAAATATCCTTTCAGAAGTATATCATATTCACTAATAAAATTTATGGTATCTTATCTGATTTTGAAAATATTTAATTACATTCCACGTAAATGAACATAATCATCACTTATCTTCTTTCAAAGTTTAGAGGTTGGAATAAGTACAAAAAGAATCCTACTATATCACTTTCCAGATATTCGCCAATAGGTTATTGACAAAGATTTTCTTTTCTCTCTCTCTCTCTCTCTCTCTCTTTTTTTTTTTTTTTTTTTTTGCAATACTGGAGTTTGAACCCAGCGCCTGGCACTTGCATGCCTTGCAAGTGCTGTACCACTGAGCAGCACCCTCGAGCCCATTCTTTTTACATTTTTTGAGACAGGGTCTCATTAAGTTACGCAGACTTCCTCTGGTCTCCAACTTGCAATCTTCCTGCCTCCCTGTCCCGAGTCGCTGGAATTATAGGTGTGCGCCACCGTGCCTGACAACAAAGTTTTTCATCACAATTTTTTGTGTGTTTGCTATTTCTTTGTTGTACATCACTGAAATATTTTGAAGGAAAAAAGTCACTGATTATCCCATGACTCTCTATGTGTATTATCATTTTTAGACATTACTTTTTCAACTTGTTTCTTTTAATGTACAATTTTCCAAAGATTATATATATATATATATATATATATATATATATGTATTTTTAACTAAGTATTATAAACATTTCCCTATTTCCCATATATCTCCATAATTATCATTTTTATATGATTGTAGACTATTTTATCAAATTGATGTTTCATGGTTAACCATTTCACTATTGGTCATTTAAAATTTTCCATTATAGTGTATATCTGTGTGCATGTAGCTCTTTCTTCTGCTGTGGCCTTCTTTAGAATAAATTCTCATCAGTTTATTCATGGGCAAGGGTGTGAAGATTTGGTGACTGGGGTGGCATGGCCCCTTTGCTCTTCAAAAAGACTGCCAGTGTGTAGTTCCCCAGTCCTGTGTGAACATGCAAAGCAGTATACCATAAAGGTTAAAAGTGTGGGAGCCAGACTGCCTGGGTTCGGATCCCACTTCCATTATTTGCTGGCTGTGTGAGTTCAGGCAAGCCACCAAGGACCCTAAGTCTCGATGGCTTTGTAAAGTGGAGAAAATAATTGAATATTCTTTATAGAGTTTTGTAAGGACTATGTAACAGTGGGGCTGGGATTTAGCTCAGTTGGTAGAGCGCTGCACTGCAGTCTCTGAGGTCCCGAGTTCGATTCCCAGCACCACAAAAATGGGAGAAGGACCTGGCAATCCACTCCCAAGGCAATCCCGAAACAGTCAGCCATTGAAAACCCCATGAGGGTCGCTATGAGTCAGATACTGACTTGACGGCACCTAACAACAACAACATGTAACAGTGCTTGGAAAATAAAGAGTAAACACCCTTCTAATTATATATCATGTTATAAAGCAAAACAACACAGAGATAAACCAATAATAATAAAAGCCAGTCACATATAAAATAATACCTTAAAAGTGCTTTTATTTGCATTTCATTGCCTAAAACAATGAACATTTTCGTATGTATTTACTATTCAAGAGGTTTTTTAAATTAAAGTTTAGAATTTCTTTTAAAAATTTGTATATTTAAACATTTTATTTTGAAATAATTTCAAGCTTACAGAAAAGTTTCAAACTATGTCCCTTCTCTGACTATAACAAAAACTCCCATATTCTCTTCCCTGAAAAGACCCTATTCAAGTTTTACTAACAATTCCAGTGACATCTCTCATAGGACAGAGTCTAATCCAGAATGTTGCTCTGCACTTATCACAGTGTCTCTTTAATCTTCTTCAGTCTGAAACAGTTCTTCAGTCCTGTGACCTTCATTACTTTAACATGTTTTAAGATTTGTTGTTGTTGTTAGGTGCCATCAAGTCAGGTCCGACTCATAGCGACCCTCATAGGGTCCTCAATGACTGATTGTTTCAGGATCAGGATTGCTTCGGGAGTAGATTGCCATATTCTTTTCCCATGTTTTAAGATTAGCAGTCCGTTATTTTATAGAACATTCTTCAGTTTGGTTTTGCCTTGTGTTTCTCATGGAGTTAGGTCAATCATTTTTGGCAAGAATATCACAGAAATGGAGCTCTGTTGTTCTCACTGCATCCCATCAGGTGGCGTATAATGTCTATTTCCCTCCATGGTGAGATTAACTTTGGGCACTGGGTAATGTGTTTTCTTCCAAGTTTCTCCATATGAAGTTACTCTTTTTTCTTTATCATCAACAAATATTTTGTGTGGAGATATTTTGAGACTTTATAGATATCTTTCATTCTGTTTTCATCCATCACTTTAGGAATCCATTAATGTCATTGTTGTTGTTAGGTTTTGTTGAGTTGTGTCTGACTCATAGCAACTCTCATAGGGTTTTCACTGGCTGATTGTTTTTCAGGATTTCTTGGGAAATGGATTGCCATGTACTTCTCCTATGTTTGCGGTGCTGGGGTTTCGAACCAAGGGCCTCAGGGAACACAGAATAGCATTCTACCAACTGAGCTAACTTCCAGCCCATTAATGTCTTTGCCCTGAATTATTACTATGGGGTTGGGGATATAACTTAGTGGTAGAGAACGTGCCTAGCATGTGTGAGGCCCTAGGTTTGATTCCTAGCACTGAAAAAGCAAACCAAACAAGCCAAACTATAAATATATGATTGCCAAAAGGTGATTTTTAAAATTACACTATTTCCTGTACATTTTTAAAGTAGGCATTCTGCTCTAAGGAAGAGGTCTTTCTTCCTTCCTACATCTTTCCTTTCTTTCCCTCCACTCCCTCCCTTCATCACTCTTTCTCTTCCTGTTCATTAGTGTGTACTTTTAATTTCCTATTTTATTTACTATTATTCAATTTTATTCATTATTTTGATCTTCAGATTGTCTAAGATTTGGCCACTAGGAGCTTCTTCAAGTGGCTCTTGTGTCTTTTTTGATGTGACCCTATGATTCTCTGAGTCCTTCCTTACTTTGTGACACAAGAGTTGCTCTAGATTTATCTTGTACTGTCTTCAACTCTGTAATATTCAAGTAGCTCAGTTTCCTTTTAGCAGAGAATGGTATTTAGAAGAGAAAATCTGGGTGCAAAGTTGTCTATTGCTACTAGAATAATAACCACTGCTCCCAGGCCTTTTCAGTAGACAGAGCCAGGAAATATATATTGTTTCTTTCTCTCTTTTATGTCTATATTTATTTGTATACCTATATATTTATCTATATCTGTTTATATGTAAACAAGGGTTTATATTGATAGCTGCAGTTCCAATACAATATCATTCCACCTTTTTCTCTTTTAATATTTATAACTCCCTCTTCTGACAATAAAAAACCTGGCTCCCATTATTTCCAACATATTTACTCATTTGATGAGTTTGCTTGTAGATAATCAATGTCCCCACTGGGCCGCACTCCTGCTAAGCTGCCTTCTTCACTCTGGTTCTGATCTCCACTGGCTGCTACCCTGTTTGATGGCCTTCCTGGTGCATAGGAGCTTTTTTTGTTTGCATAGGGGATATTTTTGTTTCTAATAACTCTGTATGCTGTTGAAGTTTTTGCTCTTAAAATGGAATACTTTATCAGCTTTTAGTGTCTGATGTTTCAGAATCATCATTTTCAACAACTGTCTTGATCATAAGTAGTTTCTGGTAGGGAGAAAAGCATCTCATAGTTTCAAAACAGGCTGTGCTATAATTATCTATGCCTGTCTTTTCAGTGGACTTTGTGTAGAACTGTACTATTTATCTTTTCTATCTTGATTTAAACATCTTTTTTTTTTTTTTTTTGGGTTAAGAAAAAATAGGCCCTTCCCTGATGTTCTCAGGTCAGATTTCTCATGTCACACCTTTCTATTTTTCATAGTATTTTACATATGTGTCATTATTTACATAATTCTATTTCTTTTGTTTAAAGTCTGTCTTTCTCATTACACTGTAATTTCCTCAGTGGGCAGGAAGAACATCTGTACTCTATCCTAAATGCTTAGAACAAACTACCTCGTATGTAATAGTATTTAAATGGTTGTTGATCTACATCATAAATATATGTGTGTGTGTGTGTGTGTGTGTGTGTGTGTGTGTGTGTGTGTGTGTTTGCAGGATTATTCTAAACTAAGTTGTCTCTAACAACACTGAAGATAGAGCAAGTAAAGACATGTCCATACCATACTAGTGGTGTGCTGGAAATGGTGAATGTACACACGCCAGCTGTTTGCCTGTTTGTTGCCAGACTTTTCCTGTAGGAGTCACAAATGTGCATTGTAACATTGAGATCTGATCCTCTGTGTAGCCAAAGTATGTGTGATAATGGGTTGTGTTGTAATGCATTATGTTTGGATATATCATTTATAACTTTGAGCCTGTCAAGTGAATGAGAGATTTAAAGCATCTTGATATTCAGATTTTAAAACATCTGGATCTTTTTAACAAGTACCCATAGGCATTCTCAGTTTCAGATCCATTGTTCATAAAACATTCCAGTATTTCTTCTTATCTAAGACACTTGTTTGAAAGACAAAGCACTGAAATAAAGGAACATTCCTGATGTTTATATTTGGATTCTTTTGTACTGTGCTGAAGACCTCTGGGGAAGTGGTGACTGCATAGCTTGTGGGACTCCCTCTCCTTTCATATCTTCCCCCAAATACATGGAACTCCCAAATATTTTCCTCATTCCTAACAGTTACCATAGTTCCCATCATTTAATTTAATGGCAGAATCAGCCTTCTGCAAATATAGTGGAAAATTTTGTGTGATTGTAGTTATGCTACTCAGTACTAATTCTCTGCCTATTTAAACGTGGAAGATTTATTGCACTACAGTGCCAACATGATTTTCAACCCTATTCTCCGTTTTACAAGTTCTCCTTGTATCTGACTCTTGCTTGTATATCAGGTCATTTCTACTGAGTACAGAAGCAACATGTAATGTGTAAAGTACAGTCATTGGTGAAAGTTCCATTGTCCTGTCCAAGGAGAATTCATTGCTAGGTAACAAAAACATCTGAAAAATGATCATATTTCACATGTGGTCCTGGTAAGAGTGTGGGCGGCTGTGTACACAGATAACTACTCACTTAACTGGGGACCCTTGTGTGAGGGGCGCAGACTCCTGCAGCCCTCGGGAATACCTTGAGAGGAGGGGAGAGAAAGGAAAAGCCCTGGAATGCTTTGCCTTAGGGGACCATGCAGCTCTTTATTGCCTCTCTGCCCTCACAAGGGCCAAGAGGAACCCGAAGTGTACAGCTCTATATCTAGTGCTACAGCTCTATGGCCGCCTCAAGGGCAGCGGCAGCTCTTCTGGCTCTGGTGCTGGGACTGGAGACTGTCCTCAGCTTCTGTCTTTAGGTGCTGGGCCAAGGGACTGTCCTCAGCTTGTTTGTAGTCCTTGAGTGCGCTGTCCAGTTGTCCTGGTCTCAGTGTCCTTGAGAGCTTGGTCGTGGTCGTTGTCATCCTTGCAGTCCAGTCACAGAGAGAGAGGTGTTTCTTCTACTTAGTCATCAGCGAGAGAGTTCTATCTATATCGGTGGTCAGTTGCAGACAGATGTATCTTCTGCAGTGGTCACGAGGTGAGAGACAGATGTTTCTTTGTCACTGGTTCCCCACAGAGAAGGACAGCTGTTGCCCAAGTGGCCTGAGCCAATCAACTTTGAGTCTATTGTTCTTACATTGTCCAGTCAAAATGAGGAAAACGTAAAAGAGCTTGAAAAATCATCCTATCAGCACACAGCAAAAAACAACCAATCGCATTGCTGCAAAAGTGTCCAATCACGTTACAGAAATGTATCTGATCGTATTGCAGCAAATCCAACCAATCACATTACAGGGATATTTACAGAGTTACAAGCCTACTCAGGCAGGCTTTTGGTTGCCATGTGTAAGTCACTTTCACTTTTGGCTTTATCTTTCTATTTTTTCCACCAATTCCTCAAATACTGTTTTTCCCATTTTTGGATTTTTTCCTTTCTCCTCCCAATTTACCCCTACATTAGAGGACAGGTTGAATGCCTTTTCCTGGTTCTCTACATTCTCCGGAAACTGTAATATTTCCATAGTGAATTCTGTTGAAGGACCTGGAATAAAGGTTTATATAATTTTGAAAGTATTTGATCTAAAAATTTTTTAAAATAGAAATCTTCTTATGAATTAATAATTTCCAGTAAAGATATATATATATCTTTATATATATATATATATGTACACACACACACACACACATCCTTGTGATGGTGCTTGTTAGGTGCCATCAAGTCAGGTATATATATATATATATATATATATGTACACACACACACACACATCCTTGTGATGGTGCTTGTTAGGTGCCATCAAGTCAGGTCCAACTCATAGCAATATTCATATGGTTTTCAGTGGCTGAATGTTTTGGGATTGCTCTGGGAGGGATTGCCACTTCCTTCTCCTAATGCATGGATTCATGTCCTTAGTAGGAGACAAATGTTATCCTACACACATTTTTTTTTTATTACCATAACGCCTGCCACTCCATCATGTGCCAAAAGGACCTTTTAAAAGCAAATTAATTTTTGTGTTTTTGTTGTGTGAAATCAAAGGCTCCAAACTGCAGCCAACATTGTTTAGACACTTGCCACAAATGTGTAATCAGTACAGAGTTATGTGAATAGCCGACTAGTTTGCTTCTGTCTCAGCAAGTTGTTTTTATCACAGACTTGATCACACTTGATTTTGCATTGTTTTTGTTTGTTTATCCACTCATTAGAATGTAAGTTCCATGAGTATAAGAACTGTTCTGTCTTGTTCATCTCAGTCTCCATTGTTGGTAACAGTGCTCAATACTTTTTTTGTGTGTGTGTGTGGTACTGGGGGTTAAACCTAGGTCTTCTCACTTGCATGCTTTCCAAGTCCTGGACCACTGAGCTGCACCCTCAGCCCATTATTTTACTTATTGAGACAGGGTCTTGCTAAATTATGCAGACTGCCTCTTGTCTCAAACTTGCGATCCTTCTGCCTCTGCCTCCTCTGTCGCTGGGATTACAGGTATTACCACTGCACCCGGCTTCAGTGCTCAATACTTAACAAATTTTTTAATGAGTGAACTTGTTTATAAATGTGTTTACTTGCTTTGTCAAAAAGTCTTCTTGCAATAGCGATGGTTAAGTACCTGCTAAGATCTGCTAACCCTACTATTAACATCTCAAGATGGGACAGAGACAAAGCATCAGGTACTGGTGGCACAGCATAGAATAGTGCTAGGAGGGCTGAACTTTAACATTAAAAACAGAAGAGTGTTAGAGATGGAACATTGGAAGGGACACTACTAATTTTACCTTCTTACATTGGCAGGAGTCAGGGGCCAAGGATACAGAGGTAGGTTAGTTGCTAGGCTAAGAAAATATGCTTATTTTTGAGACTGTTCTGGTTGGAAATGAGTGTCTGAAACATGGGAGAAAGGCCTGGGTTAAAAATAGGGATTTGAAGTCATCAACATGTTCTTTGTCCATGATTTCCTTTAGCTGTTTGAGAACATTTAAGAGAGCTGATTTCAAATCTTTGTTTAGTAAGTCTGATGTCTGTCTTCCTCAGAAATAGTTTCTGGTAATTTCTTCTTCTGTGAAATAGCCAGACTTTCTTCTTTCTTTTCATGCTGCCTGCAGCCGTAGCCCTGTGGCGTCTGATCCCATCAGATCTCGGAAGCTAAGCAGGGTTGGGCCTGGTTAGTATTTGGATGGGGAACCAACCACCTGGGAACACCAGATACTGTAGGCTTGGGAGAAGGACCTGGCAACCCACTCCCAAAAATCAATCCGCCATTGAAAACCCTATGAATAGCAGAGAAGCACTGACAATTCACCTGTTGTATGTAGGGTCGCTATGAGTCGGATACCATCTTGATGCCACCTAACAACAACAACAATTTTTTGTTAAAAACTGGACTTTTTTTTTTTTAAGTACTGAGGTGTTAAACCTAATGCTTCACATATGCTAAGCAAGTGCTCTACCAATGACCTACACCCCTGGCCCACTATTTATTTTTCATTTTGAGGCAGGGGCTTGCAAATCTGAACAGGCAATATTTCTGGCCTTGAACTTAAGACTCTCCTGACTCTTCCTTCTAAGTAGCTGGGATTATAGGCATGTGCCACAGTGCCCAGCTTACTTTTTTGAATATTAATAAAACTTCAATTTTATTCCAAAAATTTAAAATAGTATGATAAAATATATGTAACATAAACTATGTCATTTTAACCATTTTAAGTGTACAGTTTTGTGACATTAAGTATGTTCACATTATACAATTAATACCTGGACTTTGAAAATAGAGCATTTGAATATTATTGTTGTTGGGTGCCATTCAGTCAGTGTCTGACTCATAGCGACCCTACATACAACAGATAAAAAATACTATTGTCAGTGCTTCTCTGCTATTCATAGGGTTTTCAATGGCTGATTATTCTTTGGGAGTGGGTTGCTGGGTTCTTTTCCCAAACCTACAGCACCTGGTATTCCCAGGCAGTCTCCCATCCAAGTACTAGCCAGGCCTGACCCTGCTTAGCATCCAAGATCTGACAGGGATTGGACACCACAGTGGTAAGGCTGCAGGCCATTTCAATACTATAATGTGCTAATTCAGATTATTAGATTGTCCCCCCCTTTAGTGCTCGTTTTTATTTCTTATTGTGTGTTGTAGCTGTTCATATTTAATGACTTTTTTTTTCCAGTGCTAGGTAGAACCCAGGGCCTCATACATGCTAGGCAAGTGCTCTACCACTGAGCTGAGTTGAATGCCTAGCCACCCCACCCCGTTTTTCAAGGCAGGGTCTCATGAAGTTATGCAGGCTGCCTCTGTTCTTGAAATCGCAATTCTCCTGCCTCAGCTTCCTAATTAGCTGGGATTACAGGTGTGTGCCATGATGCTCAGCTATATTTAATGACTTTTTCAAACTACATTTATAGCTGGGTATGGTGGTGCATGCCTGTAATCCCAGCAATTTTAGAGGCAGAGGCAGGAAGATTCCAAGTTTGAGGCCAGAGGCAGCCCGTATAACTTGGAGAAACTCTGTCTCAAGATAAAAAGTAAAAGATGGGCTGGGGGTCAACTCAGTGGTAGAGCATTTTCAAGGTATGTGTGAGGCCCTGGGTTCAACCCCCCAATACCTCAAAAGAAACAGGACAAAACAAAAACCTACATTTGTAAAACCTGTATTCTTTGTCTATGTGGTCACTGAAGTTTCCATTCCTTTAGCTTGTGAATAGCTAGAAGAAAAAGAAAAAGAGGGGAAAAAAAGACTCTGCAACCACTTCTGAGACTATATTTTTCATCTTCTGCCAATTCTTTTCCTTTTTCTGCTTATTCTGAATATGCATTTCCCTTTTTTTTAAATTTTGGTAAAAAAAAAAGTAACATGAAACTTACTCTCAATCATTTTAAGTACATTTTTTAGTACTAAGTATATTCACATTGCTGAAACAAATCTCCAGAACCTTTTCAACTTACAAAACTAAAACTCTATACCCATTAAACAACATCTTCTCTTATCTCACTCTCCCAATCCCTCAACAACCACCATTCTACCCTCTTTTCTATGACTCTAACTTCTTTAGATACTTCATATTAGTGGGATCACACAGTATTTGTCCTTTTGTGACTGGTTTATTTCATTTAGCATAATGCCCTTGAGTTTTATTCATGTTGTAGCACGTGGCAGGATCTCCTTGATTTCTAAGGCTGAACAATATTCCAAGGTATGGATATATACCGTAGTTTTCCCTTGTCCACAGTTTTGCTTCTTCAGTTTCTGTTACCCATCGTCAACTGTCATCTGAAAGTATTAAGTGGAAAATTCTAGAAATAAACAATTTATAAGTTTTACTTTGTACATCATTCTGGGTAGCATGATCAAATCTCTTACTATTCCATTCTATCCTACCTGGGCCATGCATCATTCCTTTGTCAGCATGTCCATGCTATATATGCTGCCATCCTTTAGTCACTGTATAGCCAGCTGTATTATCAGACTTACTGTCATGGTGTCACAGTGCTTGTGTTCAAACAACCTCTACTTGCTGGGTATGGTAATGGACATCTATAATCCCAGCACTTGGGTGACTGAAGCAAGAGGGTGACCTCAAGTTCAGGTCACCATGGCTTATGTTGTGAGTCCCAGGCCAACCTGGGCTACAAAGTGAGACTGCATCTGAAAAAAAAATAACTAAATAAAAAATAAAAACAAAGAAAACCCCAGACATACTTTACTTAATAATGTTGTTAGATATTGTCGAATGAGAAGCAACTCATGGCGACCATATGTACAATAGAACAAAACACTACCCAACACTGTGCCGTGTACACAATCTTTTTGTTTGAACCATCGTTGCAGTTGCTATTTTTCTTCTCATTTTGAGTTGTGCCACATCAGCAAAAGAAGGTCCCAGGGGCTTTCTCCATTCCTGTCATTAAAGACTCTACTTTCAGGAAGCAACTCTTCCCCAGTCATTTCTTGAATGCCTTCCAGCTTGAAGAGCTCACTTTCTGGCACTATGTTTGACAGAGCTTCTCTGTTATTCATAGGATTTTCAACGGATAATTGTTTCAGAAGTGGGTTTCTGAGTCCTTCTCCCTAGTCTGTCTTAGTTTGGAAGCTGAGCTGAAACCTGTCCACCATGGGTGGCCCTGTTGGTATCTGAAATACTAGTTTCATAGCTTTCAGCATCACAGCAACACGCAAGCCCCCACAGCACGACAAGTTGATGACACATGGAGGTTGCTTAATAATGGCCTTGTTTTAGTCTATTTTCTGTTGCTATAACAAAACATCTGAGACTAGGTAACTTATAAAGAACAGAAGTTTATTTAGCTCATAGTTCTGAGGGATGGGAAGTCCGAGAGTACAGTGCCAGCATCTGGTGAGACCCTTCTTACTGCATCATAACATGGTGGAAGGCATCATATGATGAAATAGCTTGCTAGCCAAAGACAGCTCGCCTCTATAACAAAGTCACTACCTCTGTCACCGATTAATCCATTAACCACCTCCCAAAGATCTCACCTCAAGATAGCATTAGGATATGAATTGGAGAGTTAAACACAATTGAAGATGTGATATCAAATCCTTGAAAGTTGAAGAAAGAAGGCAAGTTGGCATTTCCCACTGTCATGATACTGTAAAGGTGTTCATTTTTTTCCCCTTTCTTTTACAGGTCCTGAAGCTGTGCCTCCTCCCCTTCTCAGAGCAGTGATGAAACCCATAGCAACTGTTGGAGAAAGCTACCAGTATCCTCCTGCAAACTGGGCTGCCCTCCTCTCTCCACTTATGAGGCTAAACTTTGGTAAGTAGTGAGCATTTTGAGGTCTTCAGACTTTGCTTTGAGGATTTGTCCTCATTAGAAAAACATATTCTATGTCACAATTGTAGTGGCTGGTGAATTTGTGAGATCTTGAAGTTTGTCATCTTGGATCGGGTGGCTGAGTTACTTTCACTGAGTCAAGGAGTCCCTATAGCTGAGGAAGCAGAGAAAGAGGTCTAAAGATACAGGCCAGATACAACTGTCAAAAACAACACTCTGTTGAGGCGTGTATATTGCCTGATATGTGGTGTGGGCCTAGATTGGTGGTTATTAAACTGCATTGCCAGAGCTCTAGGTTCAAGGAATCACTAGATAGATGCTGTATTAGTTTTCTTTTGCTGCTGTAACAAATTACTACAGACTTAGTGGCTCAAAACAACTCAAATTTATTATCTTATGGTTTTGTAGGCCAGAAGTCCTACATGGTCCTCACCTGATTCAGATCAACATACCAGAAAAGCAGAATTCCTTTCTAGGTACTCAGGAAGAGAATCCATTTCCTTCACTTTTCTAGTTCCTAGAGGTTTGCCCCCATCCTTTGTCATGTGGCCCCCTTTCTCCGTCTTCAAATCAAGCAATGCAGGGCTCAGGCCTCCTCACTCAAGTCCATGTTAGGGACTCCTGTGACTAATGTGCCCCTTAAATAATCCAGGATAATCTCCCAAACTCAAGGTCCTTTACCTCAATCTCATCTGCAAAATTCTTTTGCCATGTAAAGTAATACATTCACAAGTTCTAGGGATTGAGATGAATGTGGATATCACTGGAGGCCATTATTCTGCCTACCAGAGATTCTTTGAGTTGAAAGACAAAGGGAACACTCACCTCTCCAATTCCACTTCATCCACAACTACCTCTGCTATACCAAATGCAGGTACCATGTGAAAATATAATATATACTTGATTCCTGCCTCCAGGAAGGAGGAAAAGAACAATTTAAACAGTATCATAAAATAGTGCTACTATTTATGTTACAATACTTACTTACACACAATATACAGAATGACTTGTATAAAGTAATTATTTGTAATAAAAGGGATGGTGAAAGTTGATTTTTACTATATACAACTTTTTGCTTAAATGTTTTCATTTTGAACCTAATCCCTGTGGAAGATATGATGTCACAGTATTGGGTTTCCAGAAATTTCGTTTGAAAAATACATTCCTCTATCCCTCCCTGTTTTTGTATGCCATGTTGAAAATATCTGTGTTTTAGTTAAATCCTTAGCAAAGAAGATAAAAGGTGTGGTTGGGAAAATAAGTCCACCAATGGGAACCAGACTACTGTAAAGACCTGATCACTAGATAAGGTGGCTGTATCTGTAAGCCATTCCAGACACAGATTTCTCTCTGTGCTATGGTGGAGAGAAGGGAAGAACAAGGACCAAGAGATTTTTAGCTAGAATTTTCTCATGTTTTAGATAGTGTTTGAGTATTTAAATTTCTCTAGGTATTGTAAGAGAGGTTTCCTTAGCTAGTTCAAGGTCATTGCAAGTTCCAGGACTTGAAACAGTGACACCACTGGATTCATTCATTGTCACACCATGTACAGGATCTCTGGAAACACCTTTCAACTTACTGATGTTCTATTATCTTCAGAAGTCACCCAAGCAGATCCTTTGATTTGAACATTCAAGCCTGAAAATGAGTTAGAGAAGCCACAACATTACAGAGATGTTTCCTTTCTTCTCTTATCTTTCAGGTGAGGAGATACAGCAACTATGCCTTGAGATTATGGTGACACAAGCACAGTCATCACAGAACACAGCTGCACTGTTGGGCTTGTGGGTGACGCCACCACTTATCCACAGTCTGAGCGTATGTAGTAAGCAAATGGTTTGAGCAGCAGGAGGATAAAGCTCTTTGAGGGAAAGTTAATGTTCATTTGGATTCTTGTTCTACTCAAGAGTGGGCAATAGAAATTTACAAAAACTGAGGGTTTTATAGTAGCTGGCTAGCAGATTGGAAAATGATATGCTTTAGAGTCCACCATTGCCATTCCCATTCATGCTTTGTTGTTGTTGTTGGGTGCCATCAAATTGGGTCCAATTCATAGCAACCCTGTGTATAGCAGATGAAACACTACCTGACACTATGCTGTACCCAGAAATACTGTCAGTGCTTCTCTGCTATTCATAGGGTTTTCAATGGCTGATTGCTTTTGGGGAGTGGGATATCAGGTCCTTCTCCCAAGCCTATATCACCTGGTGTTCACAGGTGGTCTCCTATCCAAGTACTAAACAGGCCCAACCCTGCTTGGCTACTAAGATCTGATGGGATCAGATGCGAGGGTGGTACAGCTGCAGGCATTCATGCTTTGTATGTTGTTAGGTGCCATGGAGTCGTGTCCAAATCATAGCCACCCTTATAGGGTTTTCAATCACTGACTGTTTCAGTATTGCCTTGGGAGTGGATTACCATGTTCTTCTCCCATTTTTGTGGTGCTGGGAATCGAACTCAGAGCCTCAGAGACTGCAGAGCAGCACTCTATCAACTGAGCTAGATCCCAGCCTATTCATGCTTTGTTATTGTTGTTGTTGTGTGTTGTCGAGTCAAGTCTGACTCAGTGACCCTCATAGGGTTTTCAATGGTTGACTGTTTCAGGATTGCCTTGGGAGTGGGTTGCCACGTCCTTCTCCCAATTCATGCTTTAGCTACCATTTATTACAAAAAAGGGGAAAATGATGATGAAAGGTGTTAAAGTTCTGTTCTCAAGATCATACTACTATAAATTTGTACAGTTATTTAAACCTAGATTTGTTTGGTTTTATGGTATGTGTAGACATTTCAGTGGGCATTAAGGGCAAATTCACATGCCCTGGATTCATCTGTGTATTACTCCTCCCTTTTCAACAGGTCACCTAAGGTGTGGTAGTTGGACAGGGAGGGCATCAAGTCAGAGGCCTCCGGGCAGGTAGGTAGGAGAGTGTAGGTGGAGGGAGGAGAACATCTCTGCTAGTGTGTTCAGTTTGAACAAAGGGCAAGGAGGAAGTGATCCAGCCTGGTCTTTATGATAACATATGGGGTTAGCACTTTCTAGGTATATGTGAAAGGTAGATTGGAAGGATAGAGTAAGTGTGTTTAAAGATATGAAGTAAGTAAAACATATGTAATGTTGAGTACACTTCAAGCTTTTACAGAAAAATGTGTCTAAGATTCCTTAGAGGTTTATCAATTGATTATAATTAAATGGTCTTCATCTTTGAATTCTCTCCATAATCTGGCTTTAATTTTTGAAAATAATGCAAAGGCCTCTTATTTCCCCAGTCTCATGGCTCTGTGCCCTACTATACATTGTTTTGTTTCTTCAGCCTTTCTTACTCCTCCTGCTATTTAGTTGAAGGTACATATGATTTCGGTCTGCATCCTTTCTGTCCACACTTATCATTACCCTACCTGTCTGCACCACATGACTTCCAACTAGTTGCCATTTACTGAGCACTTGCTCTGTGCCTGGATCTGTTAGCACTCAGTGAGTATGTACCAGATTTAATCTCTACAACTGTCGCAGATCAACCTTTAAGAATAGTTTTATTGAGTTGTAATTTATATGCCCTTACAGTGGCAATTTTCAGTGTAAACTTTAGTGAGTTATATTTTTAATTCATCTCCAAGAACATTTCCATCACCCAACGCGAGTTCCATTGTGTCCAGTTTTAGTCACTCTCTATTCCCAACCTCAGACCCAACCCATGATGTATTTGCTGTCTGTAATTTTACTTTTTGTATTGTTTTGTTTTTTAAGATAGGATCTCCTTATATAGCCCAGATGAGCCTTGACCTAGTTGTGATCCTCCTGCCTCATCCTCACAAGTGCTGGGATTATAGGTGTATGCTACCACGTCTAGCTTAACTTTGCCTTTTAAAAAGAACTTTTCTATAAATTTAAATTTCGCATATATTTTTAGAAATTCTTTAGAATCATAATATGAAGTTTTTTGTGTCTGGCTTATTTTACTTCTGAAAAATACATTTTATTATTTCCATTTTATAGGTTGATAAACTGAGACAAGTGGAAGTTAAGCAAGGTTTGCTTACCCAGCAAATGGAGAGCAATATCTAGCTGACTCCAAAGCCCTATACTAACTCTTGCCTATTTTTGAAACAGGCTTCTCTCTAATATCCTATTTTATAGACCTCAGAATTTTTTCCTACATTTTTGTAGTCTTTGCATTTTTTAGACCTATCCACCTCTTTGCTTTTGTCTTGTGGCTCTTTCTTTATATCTTTATAAACTAACAAAAAAATTTTTTATATAAAATGATCAGAGATGAAAATATTCTTTAAAATGAGCTCTTCAGAAAACTCAATTACATTGACCCTTTTGGAAAGTTGCTGACTTTATTACCAGATTTTATTTTTTTTAGACCACTTCTTTTAGACCTTCCCCCTTAGGATCATACTTGTGTTTGTAAGAATTTCTGAAGCCAGAGCTAAGACTAACCATGCCTCTTCTTGGCCCCTGTGAGCTCTGAGATGCCTTGCTCAGGTCCACGTGCACAGCTGGTGGGTCCTGGGTCAGAAGTGGACCTGGCGTGCCAATTTTCTTTATTATTTCATTGTGTTTTCCTCAGAGAAGCAAATAATAGTAATATCAGATGTTCTGTTTACTTTATTACCAGCAGATGAGACGTTCATCTTCAGGAGCTTTTCTTGATGGAGAATGTGGCTTTTAAAACTGAATGGCAACTGTCTTGTACTTTCAGAAGTAGGATTTTATTCCCTTCTCTGAAAAGATCCATGATTGAAGCAGAATAATTCACAGATGAATTGGCAGGCACCACATATACACATGAGTCACCCAGCATCAGAAGTTACTGCAACAGCCAAAATTACATGCATTGGTGACCCATTGGACCACAAAGCTGTGGGAAAATGAGAGAGAAAGTAACCTCTTTCATCTGCCTGTCAACCTTTGGACTCAGTGATAACCTAGAGATTTTGAGCATTGCAAACCCAGACTTACCTGTTTACATTTTACCTCTTCTGTTTTACTTCCAGCTGAATATCAAGAAATACCTCCTAGTATCTGTGCCTCTGTGGATAAAACATGTCTCTGATGAACAGATCCAGGGGTTTGTTGAAAATGTAATTGTGGCAGTGTTTAATGCAGCCTCCCCACTTTACAACCCTGAGTTATGTCCAAGTGCCTTACAGGGTCTGAGCCAGGCCATGAAACTGCCCAGCCCTACTCACCACCTCTGGAGTCTGCTCTGTGAAGCTACTGGGAAAATTTTTGACCTTCTGCCAAATAAGATTCGGGTGAGGAAGAAAAATATTTACATTCCTGACAATTTATGTTTGGGCTTCTTTAAAGTCTTTTTGGCAAAGCAAGGAGGTGTATGTTTTAAGAATGTGGGTGGGAAGGCTAGCAAGAAATAACCACATTCTTTACTAAGAGTGTGTTTGCTTCCAAGATCTAAATTGAGGTTGAATATTTAGAACCAAAGTTTTGAGCAAGCTTAAAAGCAGGTTAACCAGTGCTGCACTAAGAAATTTGCTGTTAGGCCTTTTACCAAATGCCTGTAGAAGATGAGCAAGCTCCAAAATCTTTACCTTTTATACCTGAGAGTCTTTCAGCATATGCTTCAATATACTACTTATATCAAATGACTTACTCTTAGTCCTCCCCCTCCCAACAGACTTCTGAATTGGAGTTTTACAAAGATGTTAAAAATCTGCTTAGAACAAAGGAATTCTAATTAGGAGAAAAAAGTACAGCCAAACAAATATATACAGTAACAGGAAAGATGTTCTTAAAACAATTTTTTTTAAATGGCCATATGTTTTTATTGACTTAAAATTAAAATCTCATCAGCTGCTGTACTTGGGGATAAAAAAGTCTAATAATTTGTCATAATATTAAGAGTATACTTGTTATTCATGTCTTACATTGTATTTTGACATGCTTAGGATTTTTCTTTACCAGAGAAATGACCTAGAGCTGTATGTCACTGTAGCAAAATGCCTCTCAGAAATGACAGATGATGATGCCAAGCGAGTTTCCCAGATTACTAAGGTAATAACATGTCTACATATTGTTTTCATTACTGAGGCAGAAATTACAGTTGAAAAATTGATTACAGTGTCCTTTTGGCTGAAGCTAGTGTTTCTTCATATATGTTACTGGTTAATTTCAGAAACTTGTCTTTCTATTTCACTGTGGGGTCTAGTCGCTAGTCCACTAGTGTGATTGGTGCTTGATACATATTGTAGAGATAAAAAGATGAATGAGTAACTTTTTAACTCAATATTTACCACTTTGTCAAGAACATTTTTGTGTCACCAGTTGGAACTTCTTTAATGCAATGTCCATAAGAATGAGAATATTCAGAACAAAGAACTTTTTGGCGTATGGAAGGCATAAATAAATAGTTCTGTTCTCACATATATCTGATACTATCCTTTTGGAATGCAGGATAGTTGATTGAAAAATAACCACTGTTAGTCCTGACACAGGACAAATAACAAGTAACCTCCCAAATCCAGTCAAAAGATAAATGAACACAAAGTAACATACCAATAAAGTTGCCAAATTTAGCAAATAAAATAGCAATAAAATAATTGATAAATTTGAATTGAAGGTAAGTAGTGACTTTTTTTTTCAGTGTAAGTACATCCCAGTTGGCATATTTATTTGAATATAACTTTGCATTCAGCTAATACCATGAGCCCCTCCTCCCCAAATAGCTGGTGGATATCTCATTTATTTCACTTTATGGCAGGCTTGGCTATTCAGTTGGATCCTTGAATTTCTCAAAATTCAGCAATGGTTGTCAAAGTGTAGTCCCTGGACCAGTGACATCAGCACTGCCTGGTAACTGATTAGAAATGGGAATTCTCAAGTCCCATGCCAGACCATGGTGCCCAAGAGTCTGTTTTAACAGACTCCTGCAGTCAATTCTGGTATGTCTGGTTTTAGCAGACTCTCTGCTGGCAACTCTGGTATGCCCTAAGGTTGAGGACCACTGTTACGGAGTACAGTGTTTGGAATATCAGCATTTTGGACATTAGCTTCTTCTACACAAACAGAAGCAGTATAGGGAAGTGGTAGGAGAATGGACTCTGGGCCTCCCTGCCCCAGTGTCAGGGCCAGCTCTGCAATTCCCTAGCAATATGACCTCAGTTAAGTTTCGTAACTTCTTTCTGTGCTAGTTTCTGCATCTATAAAATGGAGATAATAGCACCTACATCTTAAGTGTGTTTTGAGGGTTAAATGACTTATTCCATATTAAGTACTTGGAATAGTGCCTGGGTCAAGGCAAGGACTCAGTAATTATTTAATATAATAATTACTGTATTCATTTAACTACTTATGTTCTATTATTACATTCATGTAATGTAGTTGGGAATAAAGCATATAATTTACTTCTTGGTATTATGCTGCTTGTGTTATTCAGAACATGGTCACTGGAACATGCTAGAGAGTGTTCTGATGTACCTCAAAGGGTTAGTCTGCTTTCCTAAGTTACTCAGAGTTTTCTATTCATTTTTGGAAAGAATAGAAGTAACATTAAAGTAGTGGTGAAGAGTACAGACTCCATGGGTTCCAGTTCTTACTCTGCTACTTCTAGCTGTGTGACCCGAAGCAAGTTACTTAACCTCTGTACTTCAGTTTCTTCATCTGTTTACTGCAGAGAGTTGGTGTGAATTAAATGGTTTATTAGAAGTCCTCTAATGTTTTGGTCTCAGGAACCAAAACATTATTGGGATCCCAAAGGCTTTTATGTATATGACTTATAGCTGTTGATATTTACCTTACTAGGAATTAAAACTAGGAAAAAAATTAAACATTTACTTGTTGTTGTTGTTGTTAGGTGCCGTCAAGTTGGTATCTGACTCATAGCGACCCTCTGTACAACAGAGGAAACACTATTGTCAGTGCTTCTCTGCCATTCATAGGGTTTTCAATGGCAGATTGATTTTTGGGAGGGGGTTGCCAGGTCCTTCTCCCAAGCCTACAGCTTCTGGTGTTCCCAGGCGGACTCCCATCTAGGTACTAACCAGGCCCAACCCTACTTAGCTTCCAAGATCTGGCAGGATCAGATGCCACAGGGCTATAGCTGCAGACCAAAAATATTTATGTAACTAATAATAAATCCATGATATCCTAACATAAATGATAAAAGATATTCTCCAACACACACACAAAATAGGAAAGTGGCATTGTGTAACATTTTTTGTAAATCTTTAAATGTCTGGCTCAGAAGACATTAAAGGGTGGTTCTTCACTAAGTGTAGTGTGATATTGTTTTCATGAAGTATGTAAAGAAACTCCGACCTCATACAGACATGGAGGTGGAAAGAGGAAGAATATGTTAATAGTCTTTTCAGATAATTATGGATATTTTTCTTTGATATTGCACCAAAATTCCATGACTAGCATTTTCTTAAAGGTTAGTTGCAATGTGGAATCTGAAACCATGTCATTGATATCCATATGTTGTGTTACATGAAGATCCATTGGTTTGTCTTGCACTTCACATCTTTTACCTATGTATGATTTTTGTAATATACCTTGGTCATGTGAAAAATGTAGGGTTATGAAGTTTTGAAGATCTTCCATTCATTTCACTACACAATATCAAAACATGATATTTGCCATTATCTCCAGCAATCTCATCAGAAAGGCATTTTACATATTGGAAAACTGCCAAACTCACAGTACCAGATGCAAATTTTCTAAAAAATTTCCACTAGAAAGCTCAGATTTTATCAATGGCAACCAATACTCTGGTATTTTGCTTGAAATGACAGGTTCATTTCTTTCAATTTTTAGTAAAACAACCTGTTAAGTAACCAGTTTAAATAGTCATAGTTTGTCTATCATTCTTTCCAGTAAATAATGTTCCATGAGAAGAGTAACAATTTTTGCTCAAAACTCAGCCTTATAACTATTTTTCCTTGGGACAACAATCATACTTGGGTAGGCAGGAGAAGTCTTTTATGCATACTTCCCAGCTTGTAACAGAGGATATTAAAAATGTGTATACTCAAGGCTAAGGTTTGATGAAACTAATAATTTTAATTGCATACAGAAATATTTTAAGATGGGCTTTTAAAAAATTGCAAGTGGCAGTGAAAAATATGATGAGTACTTGTATTGTCCAATGCAAATATAAAAATCACTTTGACTTCCCAGAACCTCTCAAATGGCCTTGGGATCCCCAGAGGTCTGTGTACCACATTCTGAAAACTGATGAATTAATATATCCTAAGTGCTTAGAATGATGTTTGCCACATGATAAGTACATATTTGCTAAGTATCATCTTATTATTATTTGTGTATGCTTACCTGTTAACCTCCAAACACATTCCTGGTTTTTATGAAGAAACAAGAGGTGACATTACAACCCTCTATTGTATGTGCATTGTAATATAGCACAAAGGCAGATGGGTCACATGCTGCAGGAAATGAACACTTTTAGCATTTGGAATAATAACATCAAGCTCACCCTTTCTGTTTTGCCCTTGCCCTGAGCTTCTGTAGCCACTTCAGTTAATTTCATAATGACTGAACGATTTGCTTTTTTCCAGCGCAACATGGAAAAGGCTGCTTTTGTCAAGCTGTACTTAGTCTCTCAAGGACGATTCCCCTTGATGAGCCTAACTGATTCACTCAGTGTTGCTGTGCAGCACCATGAGAAAGAGACGCTGGCCTGGATGATTCTGCACAGTTTATACCATGCACGGATTGTGAACCATGCCAACACAGGTAAAGCCAGCTGAGGTGAACATCAGGGACAAAATTAGATCTATTTGCTGTCCTTTTTAAGTTAAATTTGTCTTTTCAAATTAAAGCTGGTTTAGTGCTTGTTCACACACCTTGGACCTTCTTACTCCCAATAAAGAGGGCCTTGGATGGAAATGAACACTTAGAGCTCACTTCTTGGATACAAGAATGAATTCTTTTGAGAGTTTTTATATTGTATTTGGCTCCCTAGACCTGCAACAATATAAACAAGTGCATCAGGTTGCTTCTATCTATTTACTTCAGTGTGCCAAAACACAAGATATAGATGGATTCTTCTTGGTGATTTCATTACCATGGCTTTTGAGTGGTCATTTAATAAACAGTCAAGAAAGAAAACAGAAACAACAAAATTAAATAGCCATTCTATGTAAGAATTTCTTGGAGGTGAAAATACTAAAATCTGACTGTGCTACTTAAACTCTCAAGCTTGAAGCTCTGCTAATGAGTCATATGGTACAAATTTAAGGCGATTTTAGATTCTATACTTTAATAATCATCTGAAAATTGTTCTTTCTCCATGGCTTCGTTGATCATCTTCCTCCTCCTCCTTCTCCTTCTCCTCCTCCTCCTCTTTCTTCTCCTCCTCCCCCCCCCCCCCTTGTTCTTCTTCTCATTTGTGAATCTTGCATTCAGATTCTGAATGGTGCCTGGTTTAAGTGGGTCAAATGCAACTGGGCAGCCGTTGTTATCTTAGGCAAGTTACTTATGCTTATGTGCCCATTTCCCCCACTCATCTCTTATATCTTTATGTCTTCAAGGGAAAATTGACAAACATCATTGGGATACTCTGCAACACTATATAATAAATTTTACCTATCCTTTTTAGTAATTGAGGCAGTTTTCTCCTATCTTCAATGGCTGGTTTTATTTTTCTGTCTTTGGGATAGATTTCCTCTGTTATCTTGGCATAAATTGGGTACATTTACACAAAGGAAGCCTGTGAAAACAAGTAATTACTAAGACTCAACATTACTGGCTAGTTGGCATGACAGATTTCTCCTAGTGTATTTTTTTAACTTTTTTATTAGTAATTTTTAATGTACAACTTAATGGGTCTCATTGTGATATTTCCATATCTGCCTTTCATTGTACATTGCTCACATAACTTCTCCTTTTTCCTTCTCATGACCCTCCTCCCCCATCCCTACCCTCCCTACCAATGGTCTCCTTTCTACTTGCATGTCTTTTTGTGAGAATATTTATCTATATAAGTGCATCCCGATTTTGATATAAGTCCAAACTTTTTTCTATAGTGATCTACCTTTGTACATTCTCAGCAGTATTACATGAGTGATCTCCTGGTGTGTTTAATGTTGAGAAACTCCAATAAATGTGCTTTATCACTGGTGGGCAGGGAGGTTTGAAGAATATTCTCACTTTTGAAAATAGATACCACAATACAGTTGTCAGATTTGAATAGTATCAGATCTCTCTTGAGTAATCTGAAGTCTCAGGTGTTGCATGAGAATTTAAAACTGTTTAATGGAATCCCCATCAGGTATTCTGCTTTAGGTATGATGGTTATTACTGATTTGTTTTATACTTCAAAGGAAAATTATGGAGTAGTAAGAAAAATATCCTTTTTGTTGCAGGTGTACTGAAAAGAATGGAGTGGCTTTTGGAACTGATGGGTTATATCAGAAATATTGCTTACCAGTCAACATCTGTCCAGAATGTGGCTCCTGATGAGGTAAAAGCTAGAATAGTTTATAGCTTCCCTAAAACACAGAACTTACATTTACTCTCTTAAAAGAAGAATATGTTGCTATATATTAATCAGCTTTCCATTACTATAGCAAATACCTGAGGTAATCAACTTAGAAAAGGTTTAATTTGGCTCACAGTGTCAGAGATTCCAGTCCATGGTCAGTTGATCCCATTGCTTTGGGCCTGTGATAAAGCAGCACATCATAGGATGAGCAGCACATTGCAGAACAAAACTGCTCACCTCATGGGCAGGAAATGAAAGAGAGGAAGAGGTCCCACAGTCTCCTTCAAGGGCACATCCCCAGTGACCCAAAGACCTCGACTACCCTCCATCTCCTAAAGGTTCCACCACTACCAATAGCACTACCCTGGGTACTAATCCTACAAGACTTGGGCCTTTGCGGGAGACATTCAAGATCCAAAGTACAGCATGCTATGCTGCTTGAAACTTTTCTTTCTCTCCTTCCTTTTATTTCTTAATTTGTTTAGTTTTACTTTTTGAACAAAAGGGAATATTGTACAAAACTGGGGATTGAACCCAGGGCCTTGCACACGCTAGACAAGTGCTCCACCATGGAACCACCCCTCAGCCCCTATTTTATTTTTAATTTTTGAGACAGGGCCTTGCTAAGTTGCTCAGGCTTCTTCAGGCCTCAAAGTTGCCATCCTCCTGCCTCTGACTTGTGAGTTGTCAAGATTATAATTGTGTATCATGGCACCCAGATCCTCTTTCCTTTTATTTTTGAGAAATACTTGTAATGATCCTTTGATGCCAAAGAAAACAGTCTGACCATTTTCCTGGAGACACCCAGGGCTGCCCTTTGAGAAATATTTTTAACAAAACGTGTTCTTCAGTGGGCAGAACCCGAAGGACAATAGCTGGAGAGAGAACTCAAGAACCCTATATCTCATAAAGTA
The DNA here is from genome assembly GCA_007922755.1 of Pedetes capensis. NCBI lineage: Eukaryota > Metazoa > Chordata > Mammalia > Rodentia > Pedetidae > Pedetes > Pedetes capensis. The sequence goes on along the minus strand of VMDO01007088.1, from coordinate 41,651 downwards.
TGTGGGAGTACCAACTTGTGGCCTCTTCTCTGATCCACATGCACTAAAAATGCCTAGCATGAAGATACTCCTGAAGTATATGCAAATAATCTTTATGCATGCCAGTATTTACTACATGTGTGCACATATTGGAGGGGAGTTTTTCATCACACTTGTGACATGACCTACAACCCTAAAAAAGTAAGAGCCTCTGGTGATGAGTTTGAAAAGCAAATGATTAATAAATAAGTTGAAGACAGCTGTTTCCCATTCTCATTTTCTTAAATTAGTTGCTGTGTATTTTTTAGTAGAATTTTTGCTACAGGCATGCTTCACAGTGAGTAAAATTCACATTTTCTAGGATGTTCTTTAAAATTCTGCATAGTTCTTCTGAAAAGTTGTGTGCTATCTTGAATTTTTTTGAAATTTTAATTCTTAAAATTAGGATTTTATGAGACTAAAGAGTACTTTTTAAACTTTTTTCTAAATAATATAATCTGACCTCTTTGTTCTTCTGACTTTGTTTTTGTTAACTTTGTATTTTCTTACAAACATCTTAAAACACTTAGAGAATAAATATTAGCAGAAAGAACTACAATCTATATCACATTAATTCAACAACTCAGAGGTACCCCTATTACCAATGTTTAGATCTTTTTTCACAATTGTCTAGATTATTCTAAGATCTGAATGAATTCCAGACAGATTTTTTTAACGCATCAAGAGAGCCTGGTTATCATTCAAAAATAAAATTATACAGTATGTATTTTTAAAAATTAGTTTTAGCCACATAATAATAAATTTCTCTCAATTGTCTTCATCTCTTTGAAAACATCGAAAATAGGAGTGTTTGGATCTTGGTGTAATTACGAATAAATGATGTTTCTCCTGAAATGTTAGAGCAATAATAGTGAAACTGCTGGACCTTCTATCTTCACATAAGGGGATCTTAAAAACCTTCCAACACTTTATAAGTTCTCATTAAGCATGGAAATTGAGTTCGCTGTTCAATCCAGTTCTGGAATAGGGGTGGGACAGGGAGGAGAGACAGCTGAAGAGGAAGATGAGGTATGTATTTGAACATGTGTTACTTGGTGTTGTTAAAACATAAGACCTAACATTGCTTCTGTTTCCATTGCAGGCTTTGGACTTCTTGTTGCTGATATTTGCAGCCACAGTGGTGGCATGGGCAGACCATGAGGCCCCACTCCTCCTCGGCCTCAGTGCCAGTTGGTTGCCATGGCACCAGGAGAATGGCCCAGCTGGGCCAGCATCGAGCTTGCTTGGCAGGAGTCCAGTGCACAGGGTCACTCTGCAGGAGGCTCTCACTCTCCTTCCCAGTAGCATGCTGCTCCTGCTGCACAAAGAGCCATGGAAGGAACAGACCCAGAAGGTGAGGTTGGCAGCTACCTGCTTAACAGGACAAGTAGGCTTTTGTCTCCAGCAATTCTTGCTGGAGAACTGAGGTGGGAGTTAAGTGAGTTACATTTAAGCCTTCATATTCAGTTCCAGATGTCAGCTAGATGCAGAGCCTCAGCAACTGAGGTCAACCAAGGATCAGGGCAATTGCAGATTAGAAACAACAATGACAACAGCAACAGCTTACTGACAGATGGGGCTGGGGTGTAGAGAAGGGCCCATACCTTCATTTGTTTATTGAAGGCACATGTGCTCTTGATCCTGGACAGGAAAGGATGAGTATGTTCCAGCTGGGAATCTCAAAGTAAAGACAGAATGAAAGTGACATTTAAGATCCAGGATAGAGTGGTGAGTGGGATACAGTGTGAGGAGCAAAGAAGCAGGATGATCAGCAATGCCTGGGATGAATCAAGGAAGTCTTCCCAGGGGAAATGTGGGTCTGGAGCATCTGTCTTCTTGTAGCACAGTCAAGCTTCCCCATTGCTCGTTACATCTCACAGAATGCTGTGGTGCTCATCATGTTCCTGGCCTGTGATAGCTACTAGACAAAATTTTGTCAAAGCCTAACGTCATCACCTTTACCCTCAGGAAAGCCAAGCTATAAGAAACACCTTGCGATTTTTAGTACCGAGCTGCTCAGGCTGCTCTCAGAGCATGTGAGAATACTTGTACTTCTTGTACTTCTCGTTGCATGGCTCTGGCCTGACTTTAATACAGTTGACTGGAAGGCTCCTTACTGAATCTTATTTAATCAAAACTGGATTTTTATAAGCTTGAAACTAATTTTTGTTGCTTATTTTTGAAATCTAAACATTAATCTTCAAAAACATTTCTGAACTGTGAACACACAGTTTATGCATAACTCTTACTGAATGTCTCAACGGAAATGCCTTTTTCCTCTTAAATCTAATAAGCATTAGTAGTGCTGCCCCAAGTTTTGTATTTTATGTTCCACTCTTAATAAAATGTAACAGAAATGTGGCCTCCTTTCCTGTTATTTCTGGACTGGGACACCATGATCACTTTGGACTACAGTGTAGACATCTTGCATTGATTATGTATTTGTAGTGCTTATTTACTTACCAGTAGAGTATTATAAAATAAAACTGAGAAAGGAAAATAAACCAAACAAAAATGCTAATTAAAGCAAGGAATTAGAAATATCTTCTGTCTCCCTATTATACTTTTTCTTCAACCCAGCATTTCATGTCTGAAGTTAAAATGCATAATGCTTATTACTAACACATGTATTTTTAGTGAAACAAGATTGATAACTTAGTTGTCAATGAAGTTATCCTGTACCTAATTCAAAAACAATTTGGCTGTGTCCTGGGAAATCAAACTCACGAGCACTATGAGTTTCTATCTCATTTGTAGGATTTATTCACAGTTGATAGGTTTGGCTGTACCTAAATTATTTTATGCCTTTCTTCTTGCATTTCCACTTCTGTTTCATATTCAGTTGGGCATAAATTGTTCTCATCTATAGAAACATTTTGTTTCAGAAACAGAGGCTTACATGTGATGGGTTCCCTATCATTCTGCGCAGACTATGAACCTAGGACAAATGTACATGGAACCAATGGAAGGTAGCGTGATACAGCATGGAGCTTTGGAGCCGGATGTAGCTAGGTTCAAATCTTCACCCCATGGTTTATTAGGAGTGGACTCAGGCAAGGTCACTAACCTCTCTGGGCCTCTCAGCATGATTAGAGGCAATGTTTATGGCACACAAAAGGCCCTATGGGCTCATGTCTATTTTGCTCTTAATCATTATACCACATCTCAGGGTATTTAGCAGGGGAAGAGGATTTGACTTTGTGAGGTCTTTTGACTAAATGAGAGCTGTTCATATCTTGTCCTTGGTCCTGACTGATGTCTACTGCCCTACCCTAGGCAAGAATTGTCTAAAGACAATTGTGCTATGCTCACGAATGGAGGCTCAAGAAACAGATGGATATCATGCTGGTAGTGGGATTTTCTTCACTAACACTGTTCTTGTTTTTCACCTTAGTTCATTGAATGGCTCTTCAATATCATGGAAAGTCCGAAAGAAGCCCTCTCAGCAAAGTCCAGGGATCTTTTAAAAGGTATTATTCATGGTTTATGCCCAATGTAGGTGAAAACCATCCATCCAATTGTTATCCATGATGTAGAACAGCATACTCCTATATACTGGTTTCTGAAGTGATCATCTGGGTTTTGCTCAGTAATCTGGAGTAGTTACTAACATGGCATTTTGAGCCAGAAGGTGGGTTAACAGAGTTCTAGTGCCCTTGAATTTAACTTTTATTTTATTATTTTCATTTAGGTTTTTGTAGTACTTGGGAGTTGAACCCAGGACCTTTCACATTCTTTGCAAGTGCTATACCATTGGGCTGCACCCCTAACCCTTTTTTAATTTTTTATTTCAAGACAGGTCTCACTGAGTTACCCAGGCTGCCTCTGGCCTAGGACTTGCAATGTTTCTGCCTCAGCCTCCCAAGTCACTGGGGTTACAGGCATGTGCCACTGCCCCAGCCTAAATTTATCTTTTAGATAACTGTTTAAAATATTTTATTATAGTGATAAAAAATGACTGTAATTATAATTTGCAAAATTCAGAAAACCAAAAGAGGAGCAAACATAAATCCAGAGTCCCATTGCCCAAAGATAATTTTGATAATTTCCATAAGATGTTTTTGCTTCCTTCTGTGTATAAGTACTATTTTCACCTATTTATAATCATATGCAATTGAAACATATACATAGACTATTTGAGTATTGACTATTTAATTTTAAATTATTTTTAAAGCATTTAAGCCTATTCTTATACTGGCTTCATCAGTAGTATTAATAGCTGCATAGTGTTTTCCAAGGCAGTAGATATTTCCCATACTGTAGGCATTCAGAGGGTTATCTGGTCTCTTATACTTCTCTGCTGACTTTGTTGTCTGCACTGTGGTGCCCAATCCTATCAGATCTCGGAAGCTAAGCAGGCCTGGTTAGTACTTAGATAGGAGACCTCCTGGGGACACGTGGTGCTGTAGGCTTAGGGAAGGACTCGGCAACCCACTCCCAAAAAACAATCAGCCATTGAAAACCCTATGAATAGCAGAGAAATCCTAACGACAGTGTTTTGCCTGTTGTACATAGGATTGCTATGAATCAGACACCGACTCTATGGCACCTAACAATGACAACTGACTTTGTTACACTATGACTATTAGGACCCCCCAAACATGAAAAGTCCCTCTGAAAATGTTGTAGATTCTTTTACTCAAATATGAGAAGTCATTTGGGCATTGGCCTTGTGACCTGAGATAGTTTCTACTTGTCATCCATGTCTTGGGACTTAGGAGTCCTGACACAGTACAAGATATTGCAATAAAAATTATTATTCCTGTTGGCCTACTCTGTGACAAGTTACCAAGCCAGCCTGAAGTCATAGTTTTGTTGTTGTTAGATGCTATCCAGTCAGCTCTGACTCATAGCGACCATGTACAACAGAACAAAACACTACCTGACACTGTTCCATGCCCAGCACTATGTCAGTTCTCCTCTGTAAGCCACAGAGTTTTCAATGGCTGGTTGTTTTGAGATTGTTTGGGAAATTGGCTGCCAGGTCCTTCTTCCACTTTTTGTGTTCCTGGGGATTGAACACAGGGCCTCAGAGAGCACAGAGCAACACTCTACCAACTGAACTAAATCCCAGCCCAGGAGTAACAGTATGACCCATATTTTACTTTAAGTATGGTATAATTTCTTGGTTGACAACAAGCAAGATTTAATTGGTTCAGAGCCTTCTCTCTGTCCCCAAAGCAGGTGGGAATCATGTGGATAATGGGATAATACTCCCATATAATCATTATAAAACACAGGGCTGTGATCTGATGTATTTTCACTTGATCCATCCCTTGTGACTTACTGATAGGGCTTCTTTTGTTTGCTTGCCTCTGGGAGTTTGGACTCATTTTTAATGGCCATGGGTCTGTAATACCCTGGGTTGCTGCAAACATACACTATCGTAACTTACAAAGTGAATAACTGATGCTAATGAGGAAAACAACTATTTGCTTCAAGGAAGCATGTATTTACTTGATTACATAGTCCTGGCCATATTGGACTCACACATAGTAGTTGTGTAACTTGACTTACCTATACCCCTTCACATTCTTATATTTTAAATTAACATCTCAAGCACATTTACATTAATATTCTAGAAGAAGATATATAATAAGTTACCTAAAGGGATTACTCAGAACTTCTCTGTTTTAAATTGACCCCTGAGGGACCCAAGATAGGGCAGAACAAGTACTGACTTGTGGGTGTAGTCAGACTTGCTCCATTGAGCACATGAGCTCAGCTTTATTATCGAATCAGGGGTTTTGTTTTTAAGTTTTAATTAAGCATTTAATGGAGATAGATTCACATAGAAAAGAGCGCAAATCTTAAGTAGAATTTTACAAAGGGAACACACTCGTAATCACGACCCACACTGAGAAAAAGGATAGCACAGCATCTCAGAAGTCAGTTTTCAAATTTAATTCTGCAAAATTTCTCACTAACTGATTACAAAGTAACTACTAAAAAACAAAAAGAAGAGTTTCTCCCAAACTTTACAGCAGTTTTCTATCATTACAATTCTGCCAAGGCTTGATGGAATACTTAGTCTTGAAGATTAGCCAAGTGAGAAAAAGCCAAGCTCTGTTCTGACACCTTTTTGATCAAAACGACCTTTTCAAGTGCAACTCCACAAAATGCAACCATGCACTCTGTTTTTTGTCCCCTTAGCCACCCTGCTGTCCTTGAGAGTTCTCCCAGAGTTTAAGAAGAAAGCCATATGGACCAGAGCGTATGGTTGGTGAACAGTTTTTCAGTAGCCAGCAACATTCTCAGCTGAATGAGACAAACCATGGAAACAGAAGTTTTTCAGAATTCATGACTGGGACTGGTGAGACATTGATCCTTACAGTGAAGGGTCATGAAAAGGTGGCCACATTACTGACAGCTTGACAAATGCATGACCAAAAACAGGGGTGCATTTCTTTGGTACCCAAGCCAATAGAGACTGAATAGGAACATGAATTTTATTTGGCCAGCATTCAATGTGAAGATTTTCTTTGTGAAAACTTGATAATAGTATCTTCTCTCCCCTAAATTCTAGTAAAATATTCTTGTGACTTGTGTGCGTGTGACTTTTATTTGTTTTAAAGCATGTGGGAAGATTTTGCCAGCAAAAGTAAAGTATAGTGGTGATAACAGTATCATGATATGTTTTCCACAAGGTCTATAAGAAGATACTCATTGACTCAATGAGTTAGACAGATTTCTTTCCTATTTATAAAATGCTGTCTGGGAACTGTTATACACATTTAAATAATAGGCATGACCTTGAATAGTAGCTAGGTCAGATTTATCACGATGAATGTAATTTCCTTATGCTTTGTCATATTGCGTGGGAAAGGTATATCCAGTTCAAAATAGTGTCAGCCAGAAAAGGAGACTATGAGTTCACAAGCCAAGAAATTTAAGTGTAAACATGACAAATCCAGTGATACCATCAGACTTTGTTCCTCTCAGTATAACTCCACATAGTTGGCAAGGTGGTTGTCAGCAACCTTAAAAGTTAGGAAAGATATCCTTGCCCACAGGGATGGCAGAAGCAACATGGGGAATCTCTGGTTCAGTTTGGGTTACATGTGAATCTCTGAACAAATATCTGGGCCATGCAAGGTGGTATATACTCAAAGACCAGGCCTAGATGACATGCACTCCTAAGAACCTGGATGGAGAGGGGCAGAGGCAGCCCCACCCATACCACCTGAACTGGGTTCTCCAGAAGAAAGATGATGAGATACTGCATGTGCAAATAATGACACATATCTCCTCTACAGATCAATCTACTTTAGAAGTACCAGTCTCTTAATTAGGGTGACTAAAGGGCTAAAGCAAATGAACATTTGTGACAATATCCTCAAGGGTTGCATTTGACTCAGTGGCTTGAGCCTGAGCTGCCAAGATTTTAATTTTGATATGTGTTAATTATCCTTCCTTTGCACAGCTATCTATCAGGGCTCTGATTTTAGCCAATCATATAAATATACTCATACCTATATATGTTTGGGATCATCACAAGGAAAAATTATGCCACTGAAATAATGTGTCTTGCCTGGGGCCTCACAAGCACCATGGAACTTCTAGTATTCCCAGGTGCCTTGCACCTTCATATTGTCAGCAAATGTACCTACCACCTAGGTTAAAAATAGGTCTACTGGTTTTGTTTCCCAAATATATCATTTCTTTAGAGGTTGGGCTAGAAGGAAATGGATTTGAATGAAGCAAGAAGGTAGAAAGTTTATGCTAGCATCCCTTACTTTCTAACCCATGTATACTTTCTTATATTTCCTTCCAATTAGCGGTTGCAATTCATCTAACATATACTCTTAGGTGCCTTGTAAGTATACTAGAACTTTCACCTGTATTAACTTATTTAACTTTTGCAATAATACCATAAGGAAGCACTGTTTTCTGTTTTAAAATGGAATAAACACATCTAGCTAATGGCAAAGCTTCACCTAGAGCCAAAGTCCTAGAACCTAAAGATCCAAAACAACTTCTACTGCATCAGGCTCATCAGGTCCCACTTTAAGATGGAAACTCCCCTCAAAGATTAAATCTCATAAAGGTTAATGTAGATTGGCAATCCAATAAAATAAACAACGCTGCATCATATTACTAGGCCTCTGGAACTGGTAAGTTTAGGAGTTGTAGTACAAAGGAGTAGATCTTCATGGGTTGAAGGACTTTAGATACCTGGATGGTATTGCAAACACAGGTGGCCAAAGAGGAGTAGTGAAGAGAAGTGGGCACTGAAGACCTCCTTTTTATTCTTGAATCATCAGCCAGAGTTTGCTAATTTTTACAGCCCAATTTCTTCTCCAACCTTGCCTCTACTCCTATACTTTACAAGAAAACAGAAGAGCACAGAAAGAAGGAATTGTATACCTCTATCTTCTCTTCCATAGCTCCTTCTTTTTGTTTAAACAGCCTTGAGTGGAAGATTCATGGGATTTTCCTGTTCCTGTTGGTCTTGGTAGGTGCCATTGAGTCAGTCCAACTCATAGTGAACCTCAATAGTGAACCTCATAGAGTTTTAAGTGGCTGATGGTTTTGGGATTGCTTTTGGGGAGTGGACCACCACATCCTTCTTCCATTTTTGCTAGGGATCAAACCCGGGTCCTCAGCAGCACTCTACCAAATGAGCTAAACCCTAATCCTTCCTACTCCTGGAACTTCTAAAGATTCTAAATCTGAAAACCTAATGATTCTAAAATTTAAACATTTTAAGATATAGATTGCTGAACTAATAAGACCCTTCCTCTTTGTTACATATATGATCTCAAGTAAGAATTAAATTATTCCCCCCAGGGTATTTCATTTTGTTCTACAGAAACTTGATATCTCTTTTAGAATAGATGTTCCTAATTATATACAAAAGGAAATTTTCCTTTAAAGTCTTTTTTTTTTTTAGTTTTTGAAAACACAAGTTGCCAAGACAAATAACATGTGGGGACATACTAACAAATTAATGTGTGGGGTTAAAACTATGTTATGTCTCTCAGAAGTATCCAAACACTCTGACTCTTGATATGAAAAGTACATTTGGAACAGATGTTGGGATCCATGGAAAGTATATAAAATCTTTCTCTTTTATGTGTAACCTAATGGCTCCATGCTAAGTAAAAGACTGTTAATACCCTTTTTTGAAGTTAAATGCTAAAAGTTAAGTTCTTTTGGAGTGATGGTATGTGGAGGTGGGGCGTTTGGTTCTACAATCAACACACTTGGTTCTACAGTCAACACACATGTAAGCAACAGCCAAGAAATCAAGACACATTGCATTGGGAAAAGCTGTGGCAAAAGGTCTCTTTAGAGTATTGAAAAGTAAAGATGTCACATTGAAGATGAAGCGAAACTGATTCAGGCCATGGTATTTTCAATCACATCATATGGTTGTGAAAGGTGGACATTGAACAAAGGAGACAGAATAAGAATTGATGCTTTTGAATTATGATGGTGGAGATGACTAATAATGGAATGGAATAATGGAATATTAAATATACCATGGACTGCCAAAAGAACCAACAGATCTGTCCTAGAAGAAGTGCAACCAGAGTGCTCCTTGGAAGCAAGGATGGCTAGACTGTGTCTTACATATTTTGGACATGTAGTCAGGAGGCACCAATCCCTGGAGAAAGGCATCATGTTTGGGAGAGTGGCAGGTCAATGAAAAAAAGGAAAACCCTCCACTAGATGGATTGACAGTGTCTCCAACAATGTGCTTAAACATAAATAAGATCGTGTGCCTGGCACAGAATCGGGGAATGTTTTGTTCCTCTGTACGTAGGGTCGCTATGAGTCAGACTTGACTCAACAGCACCTAACAACAACAATCAACACCCACAGAAGCAACAGTCAAGAAATCAAAAGATGCATTGCATTGGGAAAAGATGTTACACAAGACCTCTTTGAAGTACTGAAAATTAAAGATATCACATTGAAGACGAAGGTGCATCTGACTCATTCCATAGTATTTTCAGTTACATTATATAGTTGTGAAAGCTGCACATTGAAAAAAGGAGACAGAATTGTTGATTTTGAATTATGGTACTATAGATTAATACTGAATATACCCTTGACTGCCAAAAGAACCAACAGATCTGTCCTGGAAGAAGTGCAACCAGAGTGTTCCTGGGAAGAAAGAATGGCTAGACTGCATCGTACATATTTTGAAATTTTTGTCAGGAGAAACCAATCCCTGGAGAAGAACATCATATTTGGGAGATAGGCAGGTCAATGGAAATAAAGGAACACCCTCAACTAGATGGACTGACAACAGTGACTACAATGATGGGCTTAAACATAAATAAGATCATGTCCCTGGCACAGAATGAGGGAGTATTTCATTCTGTCACTATGAATCCAACTAACTCCACCATGGCACATAACAATAACAACAACCAAAGAGAATACTAAAGGTGTGGCAGACAGACCATTCAATAAGGAGATCAGTGTGAGTATGAAGTACAGATCTAATCACCTACCCCAGCAAGAGCACTGTTAATTTGAATTGAAGGGAATGGAAATAGGACAGAATGGAGGAAGACTGCTGGACTTAGATTTCACAGGATGGGACCTTGGAGTTATTTGACTATAAATGTATACTACTCTATAAGGCAAGGGAAGAATAATCCTGACAGTGATTCAAAGATCAGCCCTTGCAAAAGGGACAGCTATCACCTTGGTTTCGGTATGTCAGGTGATCTGCCTATAGCCATAGGAATAGGACCATCTAAAGGTATTAGGGCTCCCACAGAGACCTGGGGCAAGACCTCTGTCTCAATGGATCCTGCTGGCAGAGCATCATGCCAAAGGAGATTATTCCTGAGCCTTAAGGTCTTAGGGACTTTGTCTTGCTAGGTTTTGGAACTTCTGGGACCTGTCCCTCCATTCTTTCTTCTTGTTTCTCCCTTTTGAAATGGGAGTGTGTCTATCCTACACTTATCCTACCATTGTATGTTGGAAGCACACAACTTATTTAGTTTCACAGGTTACAGCTAGAAAGGAGATTTGTCTCAGGATGAATTGTACATCAAGTCTCAGCCATCTCTGATTTAGGTGACACAGATGAAATTTGAGATTTCATATTTGATGCAGAGATGAAGTAAGTCTTTGGGGGATTTTGTTAGGGTAGAATAAATGGTTTTGACACGTGAGGAGGACATGAATTTTTGTGAAGTCTTGTGCATAATGCTAAAGAGTGAATATATGCCCTCTCCCCCAATCCCTCTATTAAGATCTAACCTACAATATGATATTTGGAAGTAGCAACTTTGGGAGGTAATTAGATCTCGATCTCATGAATTGGATTAGTGCCATTAGAAGGAGAGACACATGGGAGGATACAGAAGGAAAGGCATCTATCTGCAAACCGAAAGGAGAGCCCTCACTAAGAATGAAATTGACTACCCTCTTGATCTTAGATTTCCCAGCTTCCAAAACTGAGAGAAAGAAATTTCTGTTGTTCAAACCACCCAGTTTATGGGGACTTGTTATATAGCACACTGAGCTAAGACATAGGACTTAGAAAGATATCCACTTTTCTAAGTGTGTATAATGTTTAAGGTTATTGTTATCTCTGGGAACAATGACATTTGTCTATACAGTGTATTATAGACAACTGCAGAATACATTTTATAATGTTCTCCTATAAATCTCCTGCTGTTTGGGAACATAGAAGTGGAAGGCAATACATGTAATTTAGGTTATCAGGTTTGGCTTCTCAATTTAATTGAATCCACTCCAGTTAATCTATTTCTCATTAACTTTACAGGAAGGTAATCAGATTTCACACAATATAAATGTAACTTATATAAAATCCACAGCTCTAGTGAAGGGGGTCTGCAGAGTATATGTTTTGTCAATACAATGAGTAAGAAATGGAGACTGTTGTGATACATCTAGCAGTTTGGGGAGTGTGCAGTTATTTCATGTCATGGATTTTTGTCAAGTACTGGGAATTCTTCCACCAGAATACTTCCTTTGTTGTATTTGCTGCAGTAGAATCCATAATTCTGACTTTTCTGTTGTCACATTGGAATGCTGTGCTTCACATTTTCTTCTTTTTAATGGAAAAGACTCTGAGGACATCTCTTCTTTCTGTATAAAGATGACTATAGGTAAAATACATACCTAAGGTGCAGAAGGAAGTGACAAAAATAAGTACAGTTAATTAACCATTTCTCTGAAAAGAACTATGATTTTATAATAAAGTCAATCTTGCTTGAATTCCAGGAGTAAGACACTCACAAGCGAGACACAAAGGAGGAACGCTTAACAAACTGTCTAGATTTTATGCACAAAGGGAAATCAATCAAACTCTTCCATTCTACTCTTTTCAGGCTGGATTTTTTTCCCCCATTCTTCAGGGTAGATTTCCTCACCACCTGTAAAGTTTGATGTTTACTTTATATGTGTTGTTCTTATTTCTGAGATGTTACCTTCTAGAGGTAGTCATTATCTTGAGGGTTCAAGAAGGTTATAGCTGGGTAAACTTTAATAAAAGCAGTCTTTTCCCCAGTTTTCTGGAAAACAATTTAGTTCTGGGATGTCCAACTTTTTGGCCACATCAATTAAAGAGGAATTATCTTGGGCTGCACACATATTACATTAAAAAAGTTAGTGCATATACATAAAGGTGAGGGGCCACAAAGAAAATAAACACTAAGAAAACACATGGTGTGAAAATGTATTATGGGGTGCATTACTGGCTCTCCTGTGCCACATGCAACCCACAGGTTGGACGTACCTGATGTAGCTAATTGAGCTTTTTCAAATGTAATTATTTTTTATTAGCCCAAATACTACATTTAACTAATTAATTTTTGCATAGCTTTATTCCTTAAGCTTAGGTTCTCTATAAATGTTATTCTTTTATCTCATTAATACAAATTAAGTGTACATATTAATGGGATTCAGCATATTTCCATAATGTGCATGGAGCATGCACTGATCATGTCCAACCACTTTGCTGCCAGTCCCTAACAATCATAATTCTCCTTTCATGTTGACATTTAAAAAAATTTTCCACATGTGGGAGAGAATATGTGGTACTTGTCTTTCTGGATCTGACTTATTTTCTTAACATGATGCTCTCCAGTTCCATTCATTTTCCTCCAAATGACAAGATTTAATTCTTTTTTATGCCTGAATGATACTTCAGTGTGTGTGTGTGTGTGTGTAGTATTTTCTTTATCCATTTGCCTGTTGGTGAGCACCTAGGATGATTCTATGTTTTAGCTATTGTGAATAGCACCACAATAAAAATGGGCATGCAGGTATATCTTTGGTATACTAACTTCATTTCCTTTTGAAATACATCCAGGAATGAAATAGCTGGACCTATGGTAGTTCTATTTTTAGGTTTTTTTGTTTGTTTGTTTGTTTTTTTGAGGAACTTCCACACTATTCTCCATAGTGACTGTACTAATTTACATTCTCAGGAGCAGGATATGAGTTCCATTTCACCAAACTGTCACCAGCATTTACTATTTTGTGTTTTGTTAATAACAGCCATTCTGACTAAGCTAAGATGATATCTCATTGCAACTTTTATTTGCATTTCCTTGATGACTAGTGGTATTGAGCATTTTCATATGATTTAGTCACTTGTATTTCTGCTATTGAGAAGTCTGTTCAGATCATTTGTCCATTTATTCATTGGATTACTTGTTTTTATATATTTTTTAGTTCTTTTTATATTCTGTATACCAACTCTGTCAGATGAAATGCTGGCAAATATTTTCTCTCATTTTGTAGGTTATCTGTTCATTCTGGTGATGATTTCCATTACTGTGCATTGCTTTTTGGTATGATATAATCCCATTTGTCAATTATTTTATTTCCTGAGCTACTGGAATCCTATTCAGAAAATCATTGCCTCGTAAATATCTTGAAGTGTTGTCATGTATTTTTTCTGAAAGTGTCAACGTTTCAGATCGTACATTGAGGGCTTTAATGCATTTTTAGTTGACTTTTGAACAGAGTGAGAGATAGTGATCAAGTTTCAGTCTTTTGCAAGCAGATAACCAGTTTTCCCAGCATCATCTGTTGTAATGGCTGAGATTTTTCTTTAATATGTTTTTGATGACTCTGTCAAGAATCAGTTGCTTATAGATGTGTGAGTTTATTTCCAAGTCTTCTATTCTGTTTCCTTGGTTCATACCTGCTTTTATACTAATATCACACTGTTTTTGTTACTGTGGCTTTGTAGTAGGTCTTCAAATCATGTATTGTGATGCTTCCAGCTTTGCTCTTTTTGCTCAATATCATTTTGGCTATTCAGAGTCTTTTGTGCTTGCATATGAATTTTAGGATTATTTTTTCTAGTTTTGTGAAGAATATCATTGGTATTTTAATGGGAATTGCATTGAATCTGTAGATCAATTTGGAGAGATTAGACATTTTAATATTAATTTCTCCCAGTCCATGACCATGGGGGTCTTTCCACTTTTTTTTTTCTTTTTCTTTTTCTTCTTGTAGTTCTTGGAGGTTGAACCTAGGACCTTGCACATACTTTGTATGTGCTCTACCACTGGGCTGCAGCCCCAGCCCACTTTTTATTTTTTATTTTGAGTCAGGGTCTCACCAAGTTACACAGGCTGCCTCTGGCTTCGAACTTGCAATCCTCCTGCTTCCAACTCTAGAGTTGCTGGGATTACGGGCATGTACCTCAGTGCTCAACTTCTTTCAAGCTTTTGATGTCGTCTTCAATTTCCTTGATCAGTGTTTTATAATTTTCATTGTCTAGAGGACTTTCACTTCCTTAAGTTTATTTGTAGGTATTTTTTATATATACTATGAATGACATTGCTTTCATTTTTCTGAGCAGATTTGTTATTGCTGTATGGATAAGCTACTGATTTTGTATGTTGATATTGTATCTTGCTGCTTTACTGAATTTATTTATCAGTTCTCATAGTCTTCTGGTAGAATCCTTAGGTTTTTCTATGTATAGAATCATATCTGCAGATGGGGATTATGCGATTTCCTCCTTTCCTATTTGTATGCCTTTTATTTCTTTCTCTTCCCTAATTGCTCTGGTTAAAACTTCTGGTGCTACACTGAATAAGAGTAATGAGAGCAGAAATCCTTTTCTTGTTCCTGATCTTAGAGGAAATTATTTCAGTTTTTCCCCGTTCAGTACAATGTTGGCTGTAGGTTTGTCATTTATACCTTTACTATGTGGAGGTATGATCCTTGTATGTACTTTATTGTTGACTTTTGTCATGAAGTGATATTGAATTTTATTAAATGATTTTTTACATCTATTGAGATGATTGTATGATTGTTATCCTTCATTCTTTCTATGTGATGTACTATGTTTATTGATTTCTATATGTTGAGCCATCCTTGCATCTCATCTTGAAACCAGCTTGATCATAGTGTATGATCTTTTTGTTGTGGTATTGAATTTTAATTTGCTAGTATTTTGTTGAGGATTGATACATCTATGTTCACTGGGGAAATTGGTCTATGGTTTTTTTGTTTTGTTTTGTTTTTTCATGTGTGTCCCAGTCAGGTTTTGATAACAGGTTAATGCTGGCCTCCTATAATGAGTTTGGAAGAGTACCCTCCATTTCAATTCTATATATTTTGAGAAGAACTAGCAGTAGTAGTTCTTTAATGGCTCAGTAAAATTCAGCAGTGAAGCCATCCAGTGCTGGGCTGTTCTTTGTTGGGAAACATTATTACTGGTTGAATCTCATTACTAACTCTAGGTTTTTCTGTATCTTCTTGGTTCAATGTTTATAGATCATTTGTGTCCAGAAATTAGTCTGGTTCTTTCTAGATTTTTCAATTTGTTAGTATATAGTTTTTCAAAATAATTCCCGGTGATCCTTTATATTTCTATGGTATCAGTTGTTATGTCTCCTTTTTCATTTCTAATTTTATTTATTTAGGATTTTGTCTAACAACAACAATCTATTTCTCTTGGTTAGTCTATCTAAAGGTTTATCAATTTTGTTTAGCCTTTCAAAGAAATAACTATTTGTTTCTTTGATTTTTGGGAGTTTTTTTTTTGTTTGTTTTGTTTTTTTGTTTGTTTGTTTGTTTGTATTACATTTTTTTCCACCTTGGCCATTATTCTTTCTTTCCTTCTACTAATTTGGAGTCTGGTTTGTTTTTGCTTTTCTTAGTCTTTGATATGCATCATTAGGTTATTTGGAATATTTCTATTTTTTTTAAAAAAATGTAAGTACTCATTGCTATAAAAGTCTTCCCTTTTGGTATTGTTTTTACTGTATTCCACAGATTTTAGCATGCTGTATTTTGATTTTCATTTGGTTCAAGAAATGTTTAATTTCTCTTTTGACTTCCTTAATGACCCAAGTGTGTTGTTCAGTCTCCATGTGTATGTAGAATTTCTAAAGTTTCGTTAGAATGACATTTAGTTTCATTCCATTGTGGTCAGAAAAGATATAGAATATGATTTGGTTCTTTTTTTCATTTTTAAGATTTATTTTGTGGCCTAATATATGATGTACTCTAAAGAAAGTTCCATGCCCTGATGAAAAAGAAGGTATATTAATGGTCTGTAAATGTTAAATCCACTTAATCTATGGTGTAGATTAACTCAGATGTTTCATAGTTGATTTTTTTATCTGAATGATATATCCAGTGATGAGACTGGGATATTGAAGTCCCCCACTATTATTGTATTAGAGTGCGTCTCTCCTTGTAGGTCTAATAGTGTTAGTTTAATAAAATAAGATGTTCCGATATTAGGTGCATAAGGATTGTAAATCTTCACAATCATTTTTTATTGATGAATTTATCACTTGATCATTTTATAGTGACTTTGTCTCTCCTTAGATTTTGCCTTAAACTTTACTTTGTCCAATACAAATATAGCCACTCCTGCTCATGTTAGGGTCCTATTTGTGTGTAATATTATTTCCCATCCTTTCCCTTTCAGTGTATCTGTGTCTTTACTGGCAGAGTAAGTTTCTTATAGGCAGTATATTGCTAGGTCTTTTTTTTTTTTTTAATACATTCAATCAGCCTGTGTCTTTTAATTGGAAATTTAGTCTGTTTTCATTCAAGGTTATTTTTGAAAAGTACAAACTTTTGCCTGTCATTTTAACTTTCTTCTAGTTGTTTTGAATATTCTTTGTTCATTCTTCCTTATTCATCTTTGAGATTTACTGGTTTACTGGTATTGGTAATGTTTGATTCTTTTCTGTTTCTCTTTTGTGTATCTACTTTTCTAATGGGACTTTCCTATGCTATCATGGTTATCTAGCTTTTACTTCTGAATGTAGGACTCACTGATGTATTTTTTGTAAGTCTGGTTGAATACTGTCAGATACCCTCAGTTTTTACTTATTTTGGAAGATCTTTATTTCTCTTTCATTTCTGAAGGATAGACTTGCTAGGTATAATAATCACTAAAATAAAAAATACACATACTTTCCATTTAGACTTGGTATATGTCATTTCATTACCTCCTGGCCTGTGGAGTTTCTGCTGAGATATCTCCTCTTAGTCTAATGAAGTTGCCCTTAAATGAGACTTGGTGTTTTTCTTTTGCAGATTTCAAAACGCTTTCCTTATCCTGTACTTTTGACAGTTTGATGACAACATATTGTAGTAAAACACTTTTCTGGTTGTGTCTTTTGGGGTTCTATAAACCTATATATGGATGTCCCTGCCTTTCCCAAGATTAGGTAAATTTTCTGTGGTCTTAACCTTTATCTCCACGCCTCCTGATTTTCCAGTGATACAAATGTTTGATTGTTTAAGTGTCCCAAATCTCTTGCATCCTTTCTTTGTTCTTTTTTTTCTGTCTGACTGGGGTATTTCAAAAGAGCTGTCTTCAAGCTCAAATGTTCTTTCTTCCACTTAGTTTAATTTGTTTAGGCTTTCAACTGGGTTTGACTTATTGAGCTCTTCAGTTCAAAGATTTCTGTTTGGTCCTTTATCAAAATCTCTCTTGCTGAATTTTTCATTAGGAAGCCTGCATTGTCTTTGTGATTTCATACCTGTATTCTCTTAGAACTCATTGTGATTTTTTGGATCATAATTGTATTTTCTTTTTAAAAAAATATTTATAAATGTTAGTAGGATACAGAATAATAAAGTAATAAATCATTTTCTATATCCATTATGCAATTATTAAATAAATTTAGCTTACACATTCATCATCCTATATATTTTACAGTATACTGTCCCATATAGGACAGTATAAACTAAAGAAGAAAAGAATAATGTAGGAATTTTAATGAATGTATAATTAAAATCATATGCAATCATGGGTTATATTTTCATTGATTTTTTTCTCCCCTTTTTTCATGTATTCATATAGTTACATCCTGTATTTTGAGATTTTCCTCTCCCTCTTTACCCCTCTACATTGTTTCCCTTCCTCTTTCCCCTTCCCCAACCTCTTCTCCCACCCGCTAAACCCATCTTGGCTCCTTTGTGATCTACTTGTATTTTCCATTCTTAGATAGGTATTATTGTTCATTTTATATATCTAAAAGTGTATAATTTTCCCCTCTAAATTAGATTTAGCTGCCACATATGAGTGAGAACACCTGGTATTTCTCTTTTTGAGTTGAGTCTGGGTTAATTCACTTAAAATGATGTTCTCCAGTTCCATCTATTTTACTGCAAATGGTATAATTTCATTCTTCTTTATTCCTGAGTAATATTCCATTGTGTATATATGCCATAATTTTTCAACCCACTCCTCTGTTAATGGACATCTTGGTTGATTCCATAGCTTTGCCGTTGTGATCAGTGCCACATTAAATATGGAAGTGAAGGTGTCCCTGTGGTAAGATGACTTATCTTTGGGTATAGTCCCAGGAGTGGTATAGCTGGGTCATACTGTACTTCTATTTTTAGTTTTCTCAGGTACCTCCATATTAATTTCCAAGTGGCTGAACTAATTTATAGTCCCACCAGCAGTGTTAAGTGGTTCTTTTTTATCTGCATCCTCACCAGCATTTATTATTTTTTTTTGTTAATTTTGGTCATTCTTAATGTAGTGAGATGGAATTTCAGTGTTGTTTTGATTTGCATTTCCCTAATGGCTAGGGATATTGAGCAATTTTTTCATGTGTTTCTTGGCCATTCATACTTCTTCTGAGAACTGTCTGTTCAGTTCCATTGCCCACTTATTTATTGGGTTATTTGGTGTCTTAGTGTTTGATTTATTAAGTTCTTTATATGTTCTAAAAATTAGTCCTGTCAGATATGTAGGATGCTGAGATTTTCTTCCATTCTGTAGGCTCTCCCTTTATTCTGTTAATTGTTTCCTTTGCTGCACAGGAACTTTTTGGTTCTGTGTAATCCCATTTGTTAACTGTTGGTGCAGTTTCCTCAGCAATTGGGTTTTGTTGAAGAAATACTTACCTATGTCTATGTGCTGGAGAGTATTCCATATCTTTTCTTCTAGTACTTTTAAGGTTTCCATTTTTATATTGAGGTCTCTGATCCATTTTGAGTTGAGTCTTGTACTGATTGAAAGATACGGGTCTATTTTCATTCTTCTGAAAATAGATATCAAATTTTCTTGGCATCATACGTTGAAGAGGCTATCTTTTCTGCATTGAACATCATTTACCCCTTTGTCAAAGACCAGGCAGCTGTAGTTGTGTGGGTGTATCACTGGGTCTTCAGTTCTGTTCCATTGATCTTCATGTGTATTTCAGTGCCAGTACCAAGCTGTTTTTGCCACTATGGCCTTATAGTATAATTTGAAGTCAGGTATTGTGATACTTTCTGCACTGATTTTGCTGCTTGCTTAGGATTATTTTGGCTATATGCAGTCTTTTGTGCTTCCATATGGATTTTAGGATTGTTTTTTCAATTTCTGCAAAATGTCATTGGAATTTTTACGGAGACTTTATGAAATCTGTAGATTGCCTTTGCTACTTAGCCATTTCACAATATCAATTCCATGAGCAAGGGAAGTCCTTCCATCTTCTAGTATATTCTGCTATTTCTTTCTTTAATGTTTTGAAGTTTGCATTGTAGTGGTGTTTAGCATATTTGGTTAGATTGATTCCTAAATAATTATTTGGTGGGCTATTGTGAATGGGATTATTGTCTTGTTTTGGTTCTCTTCTTGTTCATTATTTGTGTATAGGAAGGCAACTTTTTTTTTGAGTGTTAATTTTGTATCCTCCTTTGCTGAAGTAGCTATTTAGCTCTAAGAGTTTTCTAGTGTAATTTTTAGTGACCTTTAGGTACAGGATCATGTCATCTGTAAATAAGGTGTCCTGTGCTATTTCTTTCTTTAATGTTTTGAAATTTTCCTTGTAGAGTTGTGAGAGGTCTTTGGTTAGATTGATTCCAAGGTACTTAATTTTCTGGTGGGCTATCATGAAAGGTATTGTTTCTGTAATTTCCTTCTCTTCCTGGTTATAGTTGGTGTAAAAGAAAAGCTATTAATTTTTGTGTATTGATTTTGTATCCTGCCACTTTGCTGAAGAAGTTGATTATATCTAAAAGTTTTCTGGATGAGGTTTTGGAGTCTTTTAGGTATAGAATCATGTCATCTGCAAATAAGGATAGTTTGGCCTCTTCATTGTAAATCTGTATCCCTCTGATTTCTTTCTCCTGTCTGATTGCTCTGGCGATCTTCTCCAGGGTTTTTATCATGAAAAGGTGTTGAATTTTGTTGAAGGCCTTTTCAGCATCAATTGAAATGATCATGTAGTTTTTGTTTGCCAGTTTCTTGATATGTTGGATTACATTAATTGATTTCTATATGTTGAACCAGCCTTGCGTCTGTGGAAAAAATCCCACTTGGTCATGGTGAATAATCTTTTTAATATGTTGCTGGATTCGTGTTGCCAGGATTTTGTGAAGGATTTTCACATCTATATTCATAAGGGAGATGGGTCTATAATTCTCTATCTTAGATGAATCTTTTCCTGGTTTAGGTATCAGGATGATGGTAGCTTCATAGAATGAATTTGAGAGTGTTCCCTCCTTTTCTACTTTTTGGAATAATTTGAGGAAGTCAGGTATTATATTTTCTTTGAAAGTTTGGTAAAATTCTGCTGTGAACCCATCAGGACCTGGGCTTTTCTTTGTTGGGAGACTTTTTATTACCTTTTCTATTTCAGTATATGTAATGGGCTTGTTTAGGTCACTTATGTCTTCTGGGGTTAGCTTTGGTAAGTCATATGTGTTAATAAATTTATCCATTTATTCTATATTTTCATATGTTTGGGAATACAATCTCTCATAGTAATCCCTGATGATTTTCTGTATTTTATTATAGTCAGTGGTTATGGACCCATTTTCCTTCCTAATCCTTACTGTGTTAGTTTTTTCCTTTTTTGTATTGTCCTTTTAGTCCTATTTTAGTAATTTCTGCCTTGATCTTAATAATTTCTTTCTGTGTACTTCTTTTGTGTTTGACTTCTTGTTGGCTTTCTAGTGCCTTGACGTGTATCATTAAGTTATTTAATTGGGCCTTCCTTGACTTGCTGGTGAAGGAACTCATGACTATGAACTTCCCTTTTAGAACTGCCTTTGCTGTATCCCATAGATTTTGGTATGATGTGTTTTCATCCTTGTTTGATTACAGTAACTTTTAATTTTCCTTTTTGATTTCTTCAGTGACCCATTGATCATTCAGAAGTGTGTTGTTTGGTCTCCATGTATTTATAACTTTTCTGAATTCTTTTCAAATCTTTATCAGGACTTTCATCCATTTTTGTATCTTTGAAATCCGTTACTTTGGAGTTATGATCTTTTGGAAGTGTTGTATTACTTTGCTTTTCATATTTCTTATGTTCTTATGTTGATATTTATGCATCTAGTGGATCAGATGTCTCTACCACATTTATGGAATGGCCATCTTAGTATGAGCTTGCTCCTGAAGATGTATCTTGTCTGAGTTTGCTATGTAGTTTTAGCTTTATTTTCATCAGGGTACCATAGTATGGGCTCCTTATAGCTTTTTAAACTGTGGTAAGTGAGTTTAGGTACCATGTGTACCATGTCAGAGTTGGAGATACTCACTGTCTTTGTGGGCCACACAAGGTGGAGGACACTATAGCAGTTCAGGCAGGGTGGTCTGGATAGCAGAGTGGGGGGTGTGCACACTATGTGGCTACTCTGACAACAGGAGTGGTGGCTTTTATCAGGTTATTGGGGGTTTCTCAGGCATTGTTGGTATTTGTTCAATTACTCATAAGGGTTCCTGTCACTGGCTGAACCAGTAATGGTGAGAGGTCTGAAGCACTTGTCCTTCAACCAAACAATGGTGTGGGCCCAGGTCCTTCATGGGGAGAGGCCGAAACAGGAACCATGGCACTCCCTTTCTCTGGTACTCAGTCCCAACAGCAGTGCGTGGTCATATGAAGTGTCAGGGCAGTTGGCAATGGGAACACAGGTGTAGGGGCAGCAGGACTTGTGGTGTTCCTCTCTGATGCTATCGTGGGAGTTCTTGCACAGGAACAGAATTTCAGGACCCCCAGCCATGTGCATTTGAGGTTCAAGTCAGCAACAAATGGGAGATAGTAGGAGACAGCACCCCCTCCCCCATACACATACTCTTTCAGGGGTAGTATCCTTCAGGAAATGAAGGGAAGGTGGGTCATTGTGGGTCCAGGCAAAATTCTTATGGTCTCCCTTGGCTCCTCACACTCAGGGTCAGAGGTCAAAGTACTGGCCAGGGCTTTTCTCTCCTCTGATTACTTCAGCTGACTTGGGTGTCGGAGCAAGCGAGAGCAGGATGTGGCCAGCACCCAGAAAAGTTTCTGTCTGGACCTCCTTGGGCTGTGTTCCTGACACCTCAGCATTGCTTAAGGCTGCTCTAGCACCCCCCTGTGGGCAGGGCAGCAGTGGAACTCAGAATTCTTTCCCCACCCTGTTAGTAAGAGGCATGCATGCATGGCCCTATGGGAATCGGAGGTGGACACCATGTGGGAGTGACTGTCTTCAGTCCTGGCACCGCCATTAATCTGCATGCAACTGGCCATGCCTCTGGTCACAGAGGGCAAGCTCCCCAGGCGGCACCCTCTTCTCCTCTGTGTTGCAACACTCGTCTCCTACAAGACAGGGTAAGTAGTGGGTTTGGTATGGAGTCACTGTACTGGGTCATGATTGGTTTATGAGGCAGCGCTCCATTAAGCCAGTGGGATGTCTGTGGGGTCCCAGAGATGGGAATGTGCAGGGCTTTCTGACCTATGTTGCTGTGTATGTTGTTAGGTGCTATCGATTGGAACCACCTCATGGCGACCCTATGTACAACAAAATGAAACAGTCCCGACACTGTGCCATGCCCCGCACTATTGTCAGTGCTTCTCTGCTATCACAGGATTTTCAATGGCAGGTTGTTTTGGGAGTGGATTGTCAGGTCCTTCTCCCTAGCCTGCAGTACCTGGTGTTCCCAGGTGGTCTCCCATCTAAGGACTAACCAGGCCAACCCTGCATAGCTTAGAAGATCAGGTGTGATTGGATGCCAGGGTGCTATGGCTGCAGACTTCTGACACATAGAGCAGTCCAAATTCAGACAACAGCTTCTTTCTTAAGATAGCTCCTGGCTAAAGCACCCTGGTGGTTCTCTGGGAGATAATGTGAGATCCTTTTCCAAAGCAAGGCTATTATGTAGACTTCAGGTTACTTCTCTAGTTCAGCTACAAGCCTGGCAGGATTGTGAAACTTTCCAACAATTAGGCTTGCCAGCAGCCATAATGACAGCATTTGCCGGGACTCTCTTCCACCCTTAGCTACGTAGAGGGATACTCTTCTTCCCCCATATGTGAAGCCAGTGTGCCAGGTACCCAGATACTTTATTTCTGTTACTATGCCATTGAGCCACCTCTCTGAATCTTAGAAGGTTCTGGTTTCTCTCCTGCTGCTTCCCAGTGTTCTTCCATAATCACTCACCTCAAAATGCATCTATCTACCTATTGCTTTGGGTTTTCTTTGTGGAGGAACAGGTGAGTGCAGGGTGCCTCTGTTTAGGCATCTTGAAATCCTACCCAGCTGTAAATTTTTGTTCTATAAATTTTCCTTGAATCTTAACCCTTACTCCAATTTGCTTGCTAGGAAATACCAGCATGTAAGGACAAACAGGAAAGGAAAGAGATATAAATAGATAACACAAAAATATCCAATTCTGCTCTGCTTGACATTCAGTTTTGTTTTTAGATATCTGTCCCCAGGTTCAAAATTTCTATATTTCATACATAATATAGCTATATTTTCTGCTAGTAAAAGTGTTCTTTTTCTTACAGTGAAATAGTGATACATTTGCCCTCATGCCATGCAAAAAGCATTGTAACTTCTGGGTGCTTTAATAACACAATCGAGTTTATTGTGTTGGGCTTTCTCATTGGTCTCTCCCACATTTACAGTGAGAGCTGGGGCTTACAGGAGAGAAACCAGAACCTTCTAAGATTCAGAGACCTGGATCAATGGTATTTATCAAGGTACATGGCAGCAAAAATCAAAAAGCACAGAAAAAAATGCAAAAACAAAACAGGCACTTACCTACAAAGAGCATCATGAGATACAGCTTTAGCACATATGGGAAGTAGATGGATAAGTCAAAGGGCAGTTTGGTGGAGTAAGTACCAAATGACTCAAAATAAGGCAGGGACTGATAGATGGCAAATGCTGTTCAAAGAAAAAAGGCTTCATAAGGATTTCTCTCCTTGTTAACAGGGATGTGTGTATATATCCCCATTCTTGAGGAACATTTTGAATTTGACAATGACAGTTTTGTGATTACTGAATCCATTAGTTAAAGCTACAGTTTGATATAGGAATCTGCTGAATGATTAAGTTGATAAGGCTATTACAGCAGTGATTCAGTAAGCAGGCTTACTGAATTTTTATCTGTTTACTGTTATCTGTTACTGAACTTTATCATGTTTACATGGAAAGAGTTTCTTGAAATGATAACTCAGAATGCATCTGTGTCTTCTGAAGGGTCACCACAAATGGGGTGATTACAAATGAATTTGGAAAACATTGCTCTTTTTATCTCGTGGAGTTGCATAATATACATTTGCACAGGAGACATTCTGAGGTCTGAAATAAAGAAATTGGCATCCCCTAACATTTCCTCAACCTAACTGGCCTTGGAATATCTTCTTCCTCACCAGCTCTGGAAGGGTTTAACAAAAATAGTGGAAAAAATCTGTGAGAAATGCTGTCTAAATTATTCTGAGGGAGGAGTCTGCTGTTAGATAGAGATGGGGGTTGCATGAAACTGCATCCTATACATAGAGTTTTTATAACATTTCATGGAATAAAGTGATAATATATTGTGGTTATTTTAGGATATGCTGGGTGAAGGACATATAGAAGTGATGAATATTTTTACAATTTATTGTGAGTCTGAAATTACTTAAAAATAAAAAGGTTTTAAGAAGAGAGGGATGGAATAAATGTCAGGGGCCATATCTGTTGTAGCCAAACAGAGCTGGGGTATAAGTGGTATTAGCACATAATCTGCATTTGACCCCAAACATGCCATCCAAGATTAACATAAGCTGCACCAAAATTTCTAGCATTTTACATAATTAGTTGGTCTGGGTATTTATATGAACTTTGGTTTTGTCTTATATTTATCAGATGGGAAAATAATAGTTATTAAAATTAAATAAGTTATGGATTTTATTAAAAGTTATTAAGATTAGAATTATCAAGAGTTATATAGGTTTCCTTAACTATATATTTTTGTACTGTAGGAAATTTGCAATATATAGACATATATAAAGATAAAAATTATAGCCCCTCATATTCTACCACCCAGAATTAATCTTTTATTGACCTTTTGTCATATATATTTTCTACTGTACATACTTTACTTTGTAGTTGCAAGAATAAGCTTATGAATCTAACAAAAGAATAGGAGTGGTATGGCAGCCATATAAAAACATACTTTCCTAGAAAGGAGAAGGCTTAGAATTATGAAATAACAAGAATGGAAAGCCTTCCTATACACAGAGGGTGCCAAATAAAAGTATACATATCTTGGGATGAAAACTTTGCATTTTGCTGTTTTAAGAATGCACTGTTTGCTTACATTCATTCATTAACACCATTTTTGAGCAACATCATACTACACACTGCTATAATAATTCAATTCAACTTAGAAAAGTAATATATAGATAACATCTCTTAAAATGTGTATACACTCTTGCCAGGCGTGGTGGCGCACGCCTGTAATCCCAGCAGCTTGGGAAGCAGAAGCAGGAGGATCACAAGTTTGAGGCCAGAGGCAGTCTGTGTAATTTAGCAAGACCTTGTCTCAAAAAGTAAAAAACGGGCTGGGGCTGCAGCTCAGTGGTCCAGCCCTTGCAGAGGATGCAAGCGCAAGGCCCTGGGTTCAACCCCCAGTACCAAAAAAAAAAAAAAAAAAGTGTATACACTCTTTGGCACCCCCAGTATAATTTATCCCTTATTTTAAAGAAAGGATTAATATAATCCTTTAACTTTTTATTTTATTTCATTAATATTGACAAATCATAATATATAAAATTGTGACATACCATGTGATGTTTTGATGTGCATACAATGTGGAATGATGAAATCAAACCAGCGTATCCACAACCTCACTTACTTTTTGTAGTGAGACACTGAAATTTACTGTTAGCTATTTTGAAATATACACTATTATTAACTACACTCACCTTGCTGTACCAATCTCAAAAATGTATTCCTCCAATCTACTTTAAGCTTTAAATGCTTTCTTACATTTTATCCTTTCCTTTATATATTTTTTATAGTATTTCCATGTGAAAGAACAAGGAATGTACCCAATAAGTATTTCAATGTGTAAGGGATTTCATTCTTAAAGAATAGGCAATTCTTTTTTTCTCTCATTGAGAAGTGAGGAAAGCTTCCCTCTAAAAGTAATAATTTATCTCAAAGTAGAGTTAATGAGTTGCTAGCAGAGGTAGGGCACATAGGAGATGGCAAGTGGGAGGAGAACCTAGCCAGAGGGAACCAAATTTTTATGCATTAAAAAAAAAGAAGTCATAGAATCTCTATGACTTCTATGTTAAATCCCTCCTTGGTGAGTAAAGAAGGATTTGGTTAAACAAGTTACTCAAAACTTGCCATGACCAAACAGCAGTGCTGACCAATAGATGAAAAAAAAATTACCTTCACATAAGGGAGAAAGGGTAAGCAGGGACCAAAGGGATCAGAGGCTTCTGGAACCACTGCCACCTGGAGAGGGCATTTCAGTCTCCTTTTATTAGGGTCTTATTAAAATACCAAAGGGAGAAGGATGTGGCAGTGACTCGTCAATTAATCTCAAAACAATCAGCCATTGAAAACCCTATGAGGGTCGCTATGAGTCAGACCCACTGGATGGCAACAACAACAACATCAAAACACTAAAGCATTCTTAAGAGTCAGTGGAGGTTGAAGGTTAATGTATGTATTTTTTAAAAAATCAATACTGGTCTTGTTTCTGAGATGGGGAGGACTTCTTGTTGTGTGCCCTGATTTAGGTCTGATTCATAGTTTGTTGTTGTGTGCCGTGGACTTGGGTCTGACTCAATGACCCTCATAAAGTGTTTCAATGGATGACTGTTTAGGGATTACTTCCTGAGTGGATTGCCACGTCCTTCTCCGGTTTTTGTGGTACTGGGGATTGAAACAGGTCCTTAGAGAGTACAGAGCAGCATTCTACCAACTGAGCAAAACCCCAGCCCCATAGTGGGGGATTAGAGGTTATCCATTTTAGAATATCGTGCCTATGCACATAGGCAGGGGGCCCCTCAGGAGGCTGGTTGGAGGATGGCAGGCTGAGGGAGTAGGTGTAGATGGCCAGGGAAGATTGCCCAAAACAGGCAGGTAGGCCGAGAAACAACAATAAAGGCCAGATGGCTTTATCCTTGCAAGAGGGTGGGAGCCTTTTCACAACCCCGCCTCTCAGAGTCTTGCAAGCCATGTCCTCAGCTACAGAAGCTCATACAGTGAGTTAATGAAATCAAGGACCTGGACTGGGATGTCCTGGTTTCTCATCCAGTATTTTGTCTGTTGTGCAGAGCTACTTCCCCCTGCAACTTTGCTTCTTAATGCTTTGCTTCTTTGCAGCAAGGGAAATATGCCAGGAAAGATAAGAGTGAGCCAAGCACTAGCAAAAATAGCAATTTAATCATCAAAAAAGTTAGTGAACTGTTGTAACTAAATCACAGTTGTCAGTCAGCGGTACAGCACATCAGTCTTCTTACCTTCAGCGAGAACACACAGAGGATAGACTGGCATCCACAGCGTCTGACTGAGCCACGTCAAGACTGCATAGGATGTCCCGATGACGGATAACATGTTGTAAGTGTACCTGGAAGGAGATAAAGTTCATAGACATCATTTGCTGCCAATGTCTGGGAAATAACAAAAGAGGAAAATTCCTTACAACATAATTAAATACAGGGATAGAACTAGAAATGTGCAAATACTTGCTTTATTTCCTATCATTTAAACCAGGGAGGAGATAAAAATAGTGTGTGGGTGGGACCATGCTACTCTGGCTTATCTCATGGGGTGGATCTTAGATCATTATACAGCTGAACACAAGAATGTAACTGTTACCTTCCTTCCAAGAAATTACATTTACAAGTTTCCTTGATTGGTAACTTCAATTTTATTATAAAGCCAAGCCCATTTTATGCAGCAACAGCTACTTATTTAAAAGACAGATGTACTTTTAAATACTTTGGAAATAAATTTGTTAAAATATGACTTGCAAATTCTTGCTTGGCATCCCTCTGTATCTGTATTTGTGTCAACTTATGTGATCAATTCAAAGAATGGGACTGGGGAGCTGGTTTGGGGAATAGTAGGTATGTCTAAACCACTAATATGAAGGTGTGGACAAAGTAGTCTACATATTTTTTACATATTTGAATAGGTCAGTGGCTCTTAGGCTCAAGCATTCATCAGAATCACCCAGATGGTTTGTTAAAGCACAACTTGCTTTAACTCTTGGTTGTCTTACCCCTAGAGTTTCTGACTCAGTGGGTTTGAGGCAGAGCTTTAGAATTTGTGTTACTAGCAAGTTACTAGCAAGTTCCAGGTGAGGTTGATGTCACTGGTCCACAGACCAGCACCTATTGGTATAGGCAGTAAGTATGCATAACAAAACAAAACATCTAAAACTCTGAAAACATGAATGGAGAAAAGCAAAACCTTACTCATTCTAAGACCCTGATTCTACTCCTAAGACACAATGATCAGTGCCAGCTTCTTATGTATCCTTTCAGAAATGTTTTTGCTTATGCATATCTATGCATATACTGATTGACTATATATACAGAGTAAATACCAATGGTGCAAGCCTTCCCTACCATGACATGTTATCAAACTTTTAAATTGTTACTAATTTAAATGAAAAATGATATCTCACTATCTTTCTCTCTTATTAGAAAGACAAAAGAACAGGAAATAAGACTCTTCTCAGATGCTTAAGACATTTGGAATGAAGTTCAATTTATCTATTTTTCTTCTTTTTTTTTTTTTTTTTTTTTTTTTTTTTTTTTTTTTTTTTTTTTTTTTTTTTTTTTTTTTTTTTTTGTAGTTTTAGTGTAACATCTTGCCTGCAGGTTTATCACTATGGCGTCTGATCCCGTCAGATCTCAGAAGCTAAGCAGTGCCAGACCTGGTTAGCACTTGGATGGGAGACTGCCTGGAAACACCAAGTGCTGTAGGCTTGGGAGAAGGACTTGGCAACTCACTCCCCAAAACAAGCAGCCATTGAAAACCCTATGAATAGTAGAGAAGCACTGACAATAGTGTTTCACCTGTTGTATGTAGGGTCACTATGAGTCAAACACCGACTCTATGGCACCTAACAACAACAGTGTCACATCTAAGAACATATTGCCAAATCTGAAGTCATAAAGACTTACCCCTATTATTTCTTCTAAGAATTTTATACTTTCAGCTCTTACATGTGAGGTAAAGGTCTAATTTCATTATTTTATATGTGGATACCAGTTGTCCTAGTATCATTTGTTAAAGATTATTCTTTTCCCATTTAATGCTCTTGGCACCTTTGTCAAAAATTAATTGACCAAAAATGTAATTCTGTTCCATGATTGATCTTTATTGAAGCACCACACTCATGATTATTGCTGGTTTGTAGTAAATTTTGAAATTGATGAAGCATGAATCTCCCAATTATGTTTTTTCTCAAGACTGTTTTGAGTATTTTGAGTTCCTAGAGTTTCCATGAGTTTTAAGACCAATGTTTCTATTTCTGCAAAGAAGTCAGCTGAGATTCTAATAGGAATTTCATCAAATTTACAGATTGATTTGGGAATGTTGTCTTTTTTGTTTGTTTCAGCACTTCGATATTGAACCTAAGGCCTCACACATACTTTGCAAGGGCTCTACCAATGGGCTGCACCCCTAGTCTATTTTTTATTTTTTATTTTTTATTTTGAATCAGGGCCTCACTAAATTACACAAGCTGCCTCTGACCTTGAACTTGTGATCTACCTGCCTCTGCCTCCCAAGTCGCTGGGATTATAGGTAGGCACCACCATGCCCTACAGGAATATTGCCATCTTAACAACATTAAATCTTCAATCAATGTAGGATGTCTTTCCATTTATTATTATCTTTAATTTTTCAGCAACGTCTTATACTGACCATTGTACAAGTTGCACATCTTTTGTTAAATTTATCCTTAAGTACTTTATTCTTTTAGATCTTGTTATAAACAAATTTGTTAATTTCATTTTAGGATAGTTCTTTGCAAATGTATATAAATATAATTGATTTTTGTGTTGATCTTCTATAATCTTGCTAAACTTGTGGATTCCTTATGTCCTTTAATATGTAAAATTGTATCATTGATAATAGACATAGTTTTACTTCTTTCTTTACAATCTGGATGCTTTTTATATTGTTTTGTTTTTTTCCCCTAATTTCCATAGCTTAGAACTTCCAGGAAAATGTTGAATAGAGATGGTGCACATCATTGTCTTTTTTCTGATCTCAGGAGGAAAATATCAGTCTTCTGATTAACTATTATGTTAACTGTTAATTTTTCATGGATGCTTTTAACAAGTTGAAGAAATTATCTAGTCATTATTTCCTTAAAAATCATTCTAGGAGCCTGGCACAGTGGCACATGCCTGTAATCCCAGCAACTCAGAAGCAGAGGAAGGAGGATCCCAAGTATGAGACCAGAGGCAGTCAGCATAATTTAGCGAGACCCTGTCTCAAAAAGTGAAAAAATGGGCTGGGGATGCAGCTCAGTGGTACAGCACTTGAAAAGCATGCAAGCGAGAGGCCCTGGGTTCAACCCCTAGTACAATAAATAATAATAATAATAATAATAATTATTATTATTATTATTATTATTATTATTCTAGAGTAGATTGAAAAAATAGTTATACCCCAATTTTACAGAAGAAAGAAGTAGTTTCAAAGTAGAGGTCCAGGAATTTCACTCCTAGGTATAAGGAAAATGAAAACATATGTGCACTCAACAGCTTGTACATGGATATTCATAGAAGGATTTCACATTGCCCAGAAGTGGAAATAATCCAAATATCCACCAGCTGATGAATGGATAAATGGAAAATGTTATATTAATACAACAGAATACTATTTAGTCACAACAACTCATAGAGTACTCATGTTTGCTACCACAGTCACAAATAATCACATATTGGATGATTCCATTTATATAAAATTTCCAAATCAGGCAAATCCATTGAGACAGAATATGAATGGTTACTAGGGACTGGGGGAAAGTGGGAATGGAGAGTCACTGCTAATGGGCATGGGGTTTCTACTGAGGGTGATGAAAATGTTCTTATTAGTAATCATGATTGCACATCTCTTTGAATATATTAAAATACACAAAATTTTTATTTTAAAAAGGCTAGTTTTATGGTGTATAAATTATATCTTGCCCATAGCCATACCACTGTGGCATTCAATCCTGTCAGATCTTGGAAGCTAAGCAGGGTCGGTCCTGGTTAGTACTTGGATGGGAGACCACCTGGAAACACCAGGTGCTATAGGCTTGGGAGAAGGACCCAGCAACCCACTCCCAAAAATCAATCTGC
The DNA here is from genome assembly GCA_007922755.1 of Pedetes capensis. Classification (NCBI taxonomy): domain Eukaryota; kingdom Metazoa; phylum Chordata; class Mammalia; order Rodentia; family Pedetidae; genus Pedetes; species Pedetes capensis. The sequence continues at coordinate 9,633 of VMDO01007088.1, read as the reverse complement.
CATTGAAAACCCTATGAATAGCAGAGAAGCACTAACAATAGTGTTTTTCCTGTTGTACATAGGGTGGCTATGAGTTGGACACTGACTCTACAGCACATAACAACAACAACAACAACAACAACAACAAATTATGTCTCAGTAAAGTTATTTTTTAAAAGGTTGATTTGCCCCAAACCATTTAGAAAGTGAGTAGTTGGGGTGAGTCTCATTCTGAGACCTTTTGCCTCTGTATCCCCAAACCATCCTATGATAACTTGCTACCACTTTAAATGCAAAACAAATTTTTTCTCTATGGAGTCTATTGAGCCTATTGGAGACTGAATCAATATTGAAAGAGGCAGACAGACTTATATCCCAATATATTGGAAAACTGTGGTCTACAGTGAGGCTCCAATGTCTTGTGAATAAAAAGTATGTTAGCTTATGCACTGCTGTGGTAAAGAACATCACAGAAACAAACCTATAGGAATACTACTTTATTGGGGCTCACAGATAGAGGATTTAAGTCCATAGATTGAGGGGAGGAATGGCAGCTGGGCAGGTGTGGCAGTGGAGCAGGCAGCCCACGCCTATGGCTCAGAACCTCCCAGAGCTACCAGAACTAGGGACCCGCATAAAACCCCCACAGTAACCTGCTTCTCCAAAGCTAGGACTCACCTCCCAAAGTTCCATAGCTTTCCAGGACAGCACCCCCTGAGGGGGACTAAACATTCAAAAACATGACCTTTGAGGGACATTTTAGATTTAAACCATAAAAAGAAGTCATGGGTTATAAAACTCCATGAAGTGTATTCTTAGTCTACAAAAGTATTTTAAAATGAGAAATAACTTACTGAAGTTCGTTTGCAAAGAATTATGGTCATTTTAATTCAACATTTCATTGTAATTCTCTCTAGGACTTGACCTGTTATTTAGACAATTTAACCCAGCCAAATTATTGGCAAAATAATAAATATAGAATTTATATAACCTCAGCTAAAAACCAGGGCCTTTTTGTGACCTATTTGCATCCAGATCTTTCAGGTAGGGACACAATGTTCACTTGTGTAAACTGAAACAGCAGTTAGGATCCCTTCCCCAAAGTGAGGTCTGAGGGCTGAGCAATGGGGATTGGGGGATTGTCTTACACGACTGAGGGTAGAGAGAAGATTAGGCACATCTCAGTACAAAGTTTTAGAATTAGAAGCTAACTGAATATTGATAGATCAAGATTCTCCAGGGGTTTCATAAAAGGACTTAAGTTAGTCATTTGAACCCATTGGCATTATATACAAAAATGGTTGTGGAAGTGCATTTTCCCCCACAAAGATAGGGCCCTATGCTTAAAATATTCTTGAATTCACCAAAACCAACTGTGTAAATTCTGACAGTGATATAATAAAAGTCTTGCTTTGCTTATCAAAATAATGTGTGCTAGAGCAATTGTAAGGAATGCCTTTCATTAACAAACAGCTGTGAGGTTTATTCCAAGTTGGTGTCATGCCAAGCCTGTGCACTGTGCACAAACCTGAATGCACTGATTTGCTCTTGTAATATCATGGTAGGTTTTCATTATCTTTGATATGCCCATTATGGAAAGCACTAAAAATATATTTTCATATCAAGATAAAATAATTTGAAAAGAGGTTATGTTTTCCTGTTCATTCAGAGTAACCAAATGTAAGCAGCTATTACTAGTTTCATTGTAGAAAGCAATTCAGTCTTGTGTTAAGTGATTATTTTGCCTTCTTACCTAACCATATCCAGTAGATTCCAAAAGATAAATAAAACACACACCACATATTTCTCTTGGACTTCCTCTTGGCTGGTGATCACCACAAAAAGAATGATTATCCTCTCTGTGAGCTAACAAAGAAACAGCAAAGTCAAGAATTAAGATCATCTGTTAGGCCACATAGGTGATTTTCTAATCCTACAAACCAGAGCTTCTTTTAAAAAAGTATGCTTTCGCTGGAAATATGTATACTAAAATGTTAACAACGACTATCTCTGAGGGAGTTGGGTTATGGGTCAATTTAATTTCCTCCTTTTTGTTTTTCTATACTTTCCAAATTATATATAATGAATGAAAAGATAACATTTTTTATCTAAATCAGGATATTTCCTCTCTCCTTGCCACCCACACACATTTCTATTCAGTTTGGCAAGTTTTCATTTGCATGTTCACTATGTATTAGAGGCTATAATGAAAACATGGTCTTTGCTCTAGAGGATAGCAGGGGTGGGAAAAATGGAGCAATAACGTTAGCACAGCATGTGTTGAGAATGGGAATACAGGTAATAAAGGGGGGACATGCTGACTGAAGAAAGAATGAAGAGAGGTTTATGAAGACAGGCAACATTTCAGCTGGATCTTAAAAAATGCAGGGGGTGTTGTCCAGTAGGCTGGACACAAGAAAGGGCATCCTAGACAAAGGGAGCAGCCTGAGCAGAGGCCAGGGTGTGAAAATTCAGGCTCCCTGCGGTGGGCAGGAGATAAGAAGCACTCAGAGGGTGGAGTGGAGGGTGCACAGGAAGGATGAGTGGGAGATGAAATTGAAAATTTGTTTGGGACTGAGTTATGAAGGATTTGAATGACAGGCCAGGAAATTTCAATTTCATCCAATAGAGAAGCCACTGTGGTTGCCTTATTTATTTATTTATTTATTTATTTATTTATTTATTTATTGGCATGGGAGTAATATAATCCTAACCCTCCTAAGCTAGTGGAAAATGTGAAAAGAATTTAACACATTCTTGGAATATATATTATATATTCCAAGTCAGTAAGCATTTACAAATCATTGAGAATTCACACATTTTTTTGGCTTAGCTCCTATTACTAAACTTAATAAAATAGTGTTCTTTTCCTAAATATAGAATACCTTCTTATGTTATTAATATAACCAGTACAGTCTACATTTTTTGTATTTAGTAGGACATTTTACTTTGCTCTTAATGGGCAAAAAGTATAGTTGAGATTGATGGAGCATACTAATAGTAAAGGAAAGGAAAATACAAAGGGATAGCTTTGTTTTTCAATAGTTGTCTTTATTTTAAAAGCTGATTAAGGAGAAAATACTGTGGGCAACATAGGTTGTTAGTGTAGGAAGATCCCAGATTTGCCAACAGTGGGCCACATGATTAGAAATCCACATGTATAAGCTGTATCAGCATGTTTATGACTATAGGTGTGAGTCAAGAGGGCCCTTGCATGGCTAAGGGAAATTTAGATATGATTTAAACCTTAGTCAATCTATAGATGTTATCTACATAGCTGTTTTTCTTTGGTCAGTCTTTCCTTATAATATAATGCCCTAGTTTCTTGATTTAATCCAATTATATTTATATAATGAATTCTACTGAAATGTAATCATAATAATTATGATTATTGAATGATCCAACTTTGCTGTCATGACTCATGGCAGGCTTTGCATATAATATTTAAGAAGCAAACAAATACTTAAGCACTATCTAATCTTGCATTTGATTGATACTTGATAATTAGGAAAACCTAGGGTTTTTTTGCTAAAGATTTAAGGAGATACACATATGAATGCATGACTGCATACATACAACACAGATTTCTAATTACATGGCTGACTACTGAACGAACTTGTTGTTGTTAGGAGTTATATTCAACTCATAGTGGCCATCATAGGGCTTTCAATGGCTGATTGTTTCAGGAGAGCCTTGAGAGTGGATGGCCACATCCTTCTCCCATTTTTGTGGTGCAGGAACTCAAACCGGGGACCTCAGAGACTGCAGAGCGGTGTTCTATCAACTGAGCTAAATCCCAGCCCACTGAACAAACTTAGACACTTTTTAATAAGATCATCTCTAGGGTTGACTCCAGATAAAATATTTTGATATCAGCCCAACCTTACCCTTCTACACATAAGGAATTTGGGAACCAGAGAATTTAAGTGACGTGCCCAAACTACTGGCAGACCAAGAAGCAATGTCTCCTATGTCTCCTCGTCTCTAGAGTTGTAAGCTATCCACGACATCCATTTAAAAGCTGCTCTTTAAATGATGAAGACAGAGGGGAAAATCTCCTAAGAGAGATACCACAGCTGCATAATGAAACTTACTCTATTGCAAATCAGCTGAGGGTCTGTGGCATGTTAATGATAGAATTCCAATTGCATAGAAATCAGCAACTGATACGTCCCCAAACACTAATCCACAACACATATGCACTCATGTAGAAATGTAAAGACTCCCTCCTTATACAATGTCAACTAAATTAGTTAAGTATCTAGCAGTTATTTAACTCTTAATCTGATGATGCAATGGAAGACAATGGGGGAATTTAGGTGGACATATTCTTAAAGTGATAAAAGTCAGTATTTATTGGTTACTTTCTGCCAGTTTCTAAACATACACTACCTCATTTAATGTCCAAAATTACCCTAAGAAAGTGCTATTAGTGTTTATCTGCATTTTCCAAGGTGAAAGTGACTTGCCTATAGGTCTGAAATCAAAATCTTAGACAACACAATTCTAAGAACTTTGTTCAGAAATACTAAGACTTTTTCACCTTTGTTACTTCATGGGCTATTCCAGAATCTAACTCCAGGTGATAGTCTATTCCTTAAAAGAGCTTCTCCTAAAAAATCAGACCTTAAAACAAACTCCTCCTTGATATCCTGAACCAACACCAGAACAATTTGATGAAAATGCTTTTTAACTCTATTAATATTCTTTAATATGATAATTTGATCAGTTATATGAATATCTCTTTGGAGAACTAAGCACTTTGTTACTTTTAACAAATCCTTTAAAAATATGACTTATTAATAAATGGTCTTGTAATATTTTGTGTAATTTAAACAGGCAGCATAAAAGCTATGGTAAAAATATTATAATTTAGGCCAAACTAAACGTGGTGAACAATATCATCTACTCAAAAAGATAGTCTCAATAAGAATACTTTGCATTTTTCTGTTCTATCTGGGAATCCTAAACTCCTAAGCAATAACTGAATCATAAGCACTGTTTGAAACTAAGTTGTTATTACATAAATGGCAGGGAGTAATTTTCTTATACGATATTGAAGGGGTAAAATGATACTTCAACTATAGGGAGAATGTCTAAAATCTTAAACATTTAAGTTCTATTCTGTTCTCAAAAGACTATTATTTTACTAAAAATAGTAATTCAAACTATTTCAATTCTGTCAACATTTTTAAGAACCCCAGAAACATTTTTTATATATTCAAACCACCAACTCCTTTTCTCTGCAAGACAAAAACATTTAAATAATTCTATTTGTCTACTTACACATCACTTAATATTTACAGCATATACTGTTTATGAACTATCACTTTTAATGAATCCTTTAAAAATAGGAGTGCTACTAATAAATGCATTTTAAAATTAAATGAATTTAATATTCATCATTTAATAAATATTTATGGAGTATACTCTTTTAGGTCCCAGAAGACATACCTGTGAATAAGACTAAGTCCCAGGCCTCATGGTACTGATGCTCCAATTTATAAAATAGACAGTAAACAAATGTAGCATACTAGCCTAAGTTTTTACAATAACATATACAACCAATAGGACCTTGAGTAATTAACTTTTGTGTTAAGTAATTATATTGGAGATAACCAGTATCTATTATTCAAGATGTCTGCAGCCGTACCAGGGTTGGGCCTGGTCAGTATTTGAATAGAAGACTGCCTGGGAACACCAGATACTGTAGGCTTGGGAGAAGGACCCAGCAGCCCCCTCCCACAAATCAATCTGCCATTGAAAACCGTATGAATAGCAGAGAATCACTGACAATAGTGTATCCCCTGTTGTACATAGGGTCACTATGAGTTGGACACTGACTGGATAGCACCTAACAACATTATTACAAGATAGTTTTAAGTAGGATAAGGTTGTTCTGAATATTAAATAATTTATATAAAGAACTTGGAAAAGTGTTTGGCACATTAAAAGCTCTAACTAAATATAGGACGTTGAGCTGGGTGCTGTGGCACATGCTTGTAATCCCAGAGACATAATCCCAGCAGTTCGGGAGGATGAGGCAGGAAGATCACAGGTTCAAGGCCAGAGGCAGCCTGTGAAATTTATCAAGACCCTTTCTCAAAATAAAAATTAAAAAGGGGGTTAGGGTACAGCTCAGTGGTAGACCACTTGCCTAGCCTTTGGAGGCCCTGGGTTCAACATCCCAGTACTGGGGGATAAAAGATATTAAGAAAATAAATAAATATAATTTAATGTAGTGGTTAGTATATTTACAGGACATTTTTTTGATATAGATAATAAGAACTGTCAGTGAATTAAAAGGATGATTTCAACATTTGTAAAATTGTACTATAAATATAGCTTTGCACTTACCACACTGAAGAACTCCATGGATCAAATGCAAAAGCAGCATAAAAATCTAAAATCTTATGAAGAGTGAATTGTATGCGTAATTCATTCCCCAGAGGCTTCAAATTTTGGAGAATCTTACTGCTAAACAATATTATCAGCAGCTTTATCTCTAATGCTATATACCTACTCTCAAAATCTGAGAAAAACAAATCTGTGATTTTATGGAAAGTGATTATTTAGTTTAGCAATGAAAATATGCACATACTTCACAGCTAAGAAGAAATTAAAATGAAATCTAGCTGAGTTCTCAAAAGGGTGTAACACACTTCAGTCTCCTTTGGGAATTTCTTCATACTTCTCTTAAGAGTCTGTGACTGTGAAATCTTTGGAATAATTTTTGGTAAGCAGGTCTGCTTGTCCTCATCAGAAGTAGAAAGTGATATTGGCAAATACAGAAATGGTTCATGCACTTTTGTCTCATAAATGAAGTTTTGGTGAGCATAATACTTTAGGTGTAATAACTACTAGCATTTCGATTTATAGATTTAAAAATTGTACAAACTTAAAATGAATACATGTGCAGTAGGAGGCTGGGATTTAGCTCAGTTGGTAGAGCGCTGCACTGCAGTCTCTGAGGTCCCGAGTTTGATTCCCAGCACCGCAAAAATGGGAGAAGGACGTGGCAACCCACTCCCTAGGCAATCCCGAAACAGTCAGCCATTGAAAACCCTATGAGGGTCACTATGAGTTGGACTCAACTTGATGGCACCTAACAACAATAACAACAACAAGTGTTTATAATGATGCAGATGGAAAGATATGGAATTGACCATTTTAATTCAATTTTAAATGAAGTTTTTGGATTTAAAGCATTTCTCAAAAGATGGAGTAAACTGTGTTATTCTGAGGGTTTCCTAGAATATGTATCAGTCTAATGTTACAATACACAGGTTAGTTTTTGGCTATTTTTTCCTCTCCTTGAGTTGAAACTTCCGAACAGTATATCAACAAAAATCTCTTTCTCAGGTTTCTGCACAAACAAAATCTGAACAAAGCCCTTAAAAGTTAATATTTCAGGGTTGGTTGTATTCCCATTCTCTAAAAATCAAAAGTTTTTTTTTTTTTTTAGTTAAGTATATTAAAATCAATCAGCTCACTCATTTAAGACTCAGGTAATAAAAATATGGAAGCTCTTTTGGAAGGAAAAGGTTAGAGAGGAGAGATACTTAGTTTTAATTTATATTATATTTATATTATATTTAATTTATATTATAATTTTTAAAATGCTTTTCTTTTTACTTTTTCACATATAAATTAAAAATATCAAAAGTTTGTTGTATTACTTTATATAATTTAAGTGGTATGTAATTACTTCCAAAAATAAAAGTCTACAAATGGCTATTTGTGTTATGATTTTGCTTTTTCTCTTAAGTTTATAAAAATAATATATAAATATGTCTGTTAAATGATTATTGTCTTACAGTCAATGTTTTTATTTCCTTTTTTGTTTTAACAATTATATGTAATTTAATTTTAAAAATTCTTGGCTTTTTGCTTGGTGTCAAATATGTTAGTGTAGCCAGGTATATTGGAGCATGTCTATAATCCCAGCACTTGGGAGCCTACGGCAGGAGGATAGATGTGAGTTTGAGTCCAGCCTAGGCTACACAGAGAGACCCTGTCTCAAAAAATAAAAAAAGTGAGTGTAAAACATTTAATAATGCACAGAGCAATATGTAAACACAAACCTACCCCTTACTCAGACAACACTAGTACCTGCTGCATGTGATATTAATTGTTCAGTTAGCTAGTCCATTCCTCCTGCTAGTTGGAATTATTTATCTTGAAATTGTGGAAGACCACTTCCAAAAGAGAATTCAATTGGGGCTGAACAATCTCTTGATGGTAAGATCAAAATAACGTCACAATTGTGTGGACATTGTTTTTGGTCTTCTTGGAAGCAAATGGACACCATGTATTTTTCAAGATACTGTGTGCTTTCAGATGTGATTACAGTGTAAGTCAGCTGCTCTCCTAACTACCATTTCCTCATTTAAAAATGGGGAAACAAGAAAACCAAGAGTGACTGCACAGAGCTGGTTTTTTTTCATTATTTTAAAGCAGAGGCCTAGAGTCATCTTATAAGGAGGAATTTCGGTCTGTAGGACTCAAAGGAAGGGAGTAGAAAATGAAAAACTTTAATGCTATGATGTGTTTTTAAAGCTTTTTCAATGCCATTTCCATTCTGAGGACAGTGGAAAGGGTGATAAGTAAATAAAAGAAATAGAGAGCAGATAAAATTTCAAGTAAGAGAGATAAAATAGGAAGCAAAACAAGTCGTCTTCCCTGAGGTCCTGATATCTAACTTATTTTTTCTAAAGAATGAAGACTTAAAAATCATTTGAAGTCCCTTAACAGTAGATCTTGCACACTCACCTTTGAATAAAATGTATCAATGTATATGTGTCATTATTTAAAACCTACCAAATCAGATCCTTTGATTTTAATGATATTTCTATTAGCCATGAGAGATTTAAGTACCAGTGATTAAAATCACACTTAAATATCCTGGAATTTCTGCACCTCCAAGAAATGAGATGTTTAAATTATATAATAATTTCTATTATTAAGCAAGCCTAGATAGTTTTGTAAAGCGTAAAATATGTGTATATTGTCTAAGGGCATTCTAAGTACTCATCATCTCTCTTTCTTACAAAGTTCCCTATTCTTAGTGGGTGTGCTAACAATAACTAAACTTACACTAGTCTTTGGGGCTGGGGTTTAGCTTAGTTGGTAGGGTGCCACACTGCACTCTCTGAGGCCCTTTTTAATCCCCAGCACCACAAAAAACAGGGAAGACTTGGCAATCCTCTCCCAAAGGAATCCTGAAAACAATCAGCCATTGAAAACCCAATGAGGGCAACTATGAGTCAAATCCAACTTGATAGCCCCTAATACCACCACCAACACCACTACTCAGAACTTTGAAAGAAGACTGAACTTTGAAAATGCTGTTTTACTATGAAATAGCCAATTTAACCTAAAAAGTAAAAAAGTCCTTAAAAATAAATCAAAGAAAACATGAATTAGATTTTAGATAAATTTGATCAGCCTTCAAGTGAAATAATTCCATGTGAGAGAATATACATTTATTTAACCTGTGTTGTTAATTCTGTTCTCCAAGATTAGTATTATGGAACTGTGGTAGGTACCATCTGGATTCAGTTTTTTGAAGTACAGGAAATCTGTTAAATAAGTCACAAATACCGATAAATCTTGTTCCCAAATTATATACTGCTTCTGGGATCCCTTTATATC